>ABLG01000401.1:0-47061 GCA_000172435.1 Meloidogyne hapla
CCGTCCTGATTGAACAGTTTTCTAATATTAAAAAATAAATTTGAGTGTAAAAAATTCTCTCATGCAATACATTCATAATATACTAAAATAATACCTTTCTTTTGACATTCTTATATTAAAGTATTTTTGCAAAATAATTCCTTAAAAACTATTAAATATGTTCCTGGTACATTCATAATTTTATTAAACATTTTTTTAATTTTTAATTTTAAATAAGCATTCTTTCCATTTTCCTTTATTTTTACCTATTTAATGCTTAAATGATTTTTAATAAAAAATAATATTAAAGAACTTTATTTCCAATTTATACTTTTGCGCATGCTAAACAATAATAATTTTTTATTATCATGATAGTGCAAGGAAATTATGTTCCACTGAAAATATTTTTTATTTTATGCATATCTTAATTTAGTAAGAATAAAAATATTTTTTTTTATATTTTTTATATTTTATATTATGTTTTTCTCCATTTTTGGCATATATTTTTAAAAATTTAAAAATAGTTTAAATTATTTAAAATACAAAAATAGTCCTCGTTCTGCTTTAAATTCAGCATTAACATAAAGTTTATTTAGAAATGTTCCTCCTCTTTCCAACATTTTCCCTCTCGTTTTTGTTTATTTGACCAACAATCTGTCAATAATCAATATATTTATTTATATTAAATAAATAAACTTTTTTTAATTTGTAAAATAAACAAAAATATTGTATTTTTTTATTTTCTGTATTTTCTATTTTTGTATTTTAAAAATCAGAATAAATAAAAATTTAAACTTTTTTTTGATAATTAATTGGCTTTTCCTACTTAATTTATTTAATGACGTTTTTATTTTTTTCTACTATAATCTATTAGCTCATCTATCGAATTATTCTAGTTTATGAGAATTTTTTACGTAAAATATAATTTTCTTAGTCAAGTTAGCTTTATGCTAATAATAATTTTATTTCTTATTTTTGTATTTTCTGTGAATATCTTGATGTTTTTGTATTTTTCGTATTGTATTTTTTTAAAATTCTGCTATATTTTTGTATTTGTCAGAATCTCATATATATTTACTAATTTATTATTTTTCTAAATTTTATTTAAAAGAAAAGGGCAAAAATTGGAGGTGAACCACCACAATCACCAATTTCATTCATTCCACATTTTTATTCGTCAAATATTTTAAATTAAAAAAATAAAAAGAATTTATTAAAGAATGCGTCATTTAACAAAATTTTTTAAATAATTTTATTTTGTAAATAATCCCTGCCTTTTAAAAATCTGAACCTTTATTTCTTTTTATTTTATTAATTGATAAGATAAGAAATTTGGCTATAAAATCAAAATGGCAATTATTTTATAATAATAAAAAAATAATTTTAAAGTTAATCTTCTTGCCAGTAAATATTTTTGAAAAAATTTAATTTAATCGGAAAGACGTGTTTTCTAATTAAGGAGAGAGAGGAGGACACAATTTAAAAATAAAAACAATTTTAGTTTTTTATAAAAAATAATTTAAAAAATTAATTTTTCTTCATTCTCCTTTATTTTTTCATTAATTTAACTTCTAATCGATCTCTGTCAATTTATTTTCTCCGAATTTTTGACTTTTGATTTGTTAATCCATTTTAATTTATGTTAAATCCTGTTTTTCTCTTTTTCCAAAATTTCAGTGAAAAATATTAAAAGAAATAAAAAAGTAATTGACAGCTATAACCAAACATTTATTATATTACCTAGTAAGGTCGTTTAATTAAAAAATGTAGTCAAGAAAATTATTTTTTTGTGCGTGTGGTTTTTTATTTTGCAAAAAATAAAAAAATATTTAGAAAAACAAAAAATAAAATATTTTTGTTGTCAAAATTGAATTTAAATTGAAAATTAAATTATTTGCGTGCCTCAGAAAATTTTTAAAAAGCGTTAAAAATTAAAATTGAATGAGAGAATTTTATTAAAAATTGAAAATAATAAATATACTGTAATTTACGTTGAAAAGACCTAATCAAATATCCACACAGCCGTTTCAGTGCAATCGTTTTAAATATCTGCTAATTACTGTATTTTCTCTCATTCTGGATTTAAGCAACATTTTAATTCCCCTCAAGATTCGATTAGACTTAATCTAAATCTTTTTTTCTAAATTCTTTAGTCTGGCAATTTTTTTTGTTTATATTTTTAACTCTTGAGTTTAAATTCTCTCATATTTCAAAAGTTTTTTTAAATTTTTATTCTTTTCCACGCGTATTTCCACGATTTTACAATTTATTGCTTTTTAGCTTTTATATTTTTTTGTTAAATAAATAAATCAAAAATTATTATTAAGTAAAATAAAAGAAAAAAAAATAATTTTAATTTAAGCGGCCATGAATTGCCTTTGTCGAAAATCGAATTCTTCATTCCGTCATTTATTTAAATATATCATCATTGTTATTCTTTTATTAACACTTCTTGAGGTTTTAAAATTTAACTGAAGAAATAAAATAAATAAAAAAATTAATTATTTATTTTAATTTTTAAAGCTTTTATCTGCTTCTTTTGATACTTCACAATGCGGAAATTCCAAGCGTTGTGTAGTTAGTGGATGTCCTCAACAAAATACCCAACAAAATAGTTGCCATTATTTATTTTCAGTAAAGCCTGATATGGAAAATCCTAGTGAATCTGTGGAAATTGGTTTAAAAAATTAAAAAATAAGCCTAGAAATTTTTTAAAAAATTTATAGAACTTTTTACAAAGAGGAGTAAACCTGACACTAAATATATTGCTGTTGGGTTCTCTGAAGACACCTCAATGGTGAATATTATTTACATATTTAATTATTTAAAAAATTAATAGGGCGATGATTTTGTCACTTATTGTGTACTCAACCCTGCCAACAAAGTAGAGGTCCATTTAGGAAAGAATCCGCCTGGTCAAAAATCGAACAAAGCAGCCCCTGAAGTATTTCCTTAATTAAATATTTAAATAAAATTTTATTTAAAATAAAAGGGAAGTGAGGAAGGCGTTCTTGAACTGCTTGAAAGTGAAGCTACTGAAGATGGAATTTTTTGTAGGGTGAGAGTGGATATAAAATAAAATACAAAAATAGAATTATTAAAATCTTTACAGTTCCGTCAACACTACATTCCTTCTAATTCTTACAGTCCAAACCTTAAAAAGCCTTATCATTTATTGTTAGCAGATGGAGATGCAGAAAATCCCCATAGTGAACATCTTAAATATTTTTTAATCTAAATACATATTCAGAACTAAGTATTCATGGTTTAAATCCTTCAAATCCCGAAGACTTTCCTTTTGCCTCAGCAGAACCAGTTTTAATATTAAATCCGGAAGATGTTGCCAAATTCATGGCAAATAGAGATTCTGCTTCAAAAAATGGTAGTGGTAGTTTTGTAACTTCTGGTGCTGCTAGTAGTGGAAAAGGATTAACTTTTGTTGATTTACATGGTATTTTAATGCTTATCTCTTGGCTTGGTATGACCACAGTAGCTATTTACTCTGCTCGTTATATGCGCGATTCATGGCCACATACTACTGTTATGGGACTTAAAATTTGGTTTCATGTAGGTCCAAAATTTGAACTTTTTAGTAAGGATTAAAAAGCAAACAAAATTAAATTTCCCTTTAGATTCACCGCACTTTAAATTTCTTTGCCGTTATTTTAATGGTTGCTTCAATTGTTTTTATCGTTTGGAATAAAGGAACTTGGACAGGTCCTTGGTTTGGAATGTCTAAAATAGGTGCACCAGAATGGCATTCTCTTGTAAATTAATTTCAAAATAGAATTTTTATCTATTTTTAAAATTATTAGGCAGGTGCTTTTGCCGTTTTATTAGCTTTTTCACAACCTTTTGGAGCTCTTATTAGATGTGGAATTGATGATCCTAAAAGACCTATTTTTAATTGGATACATAGAATTATTGGACTCATTGCCTTTTTGCTCGCTCAAATTGCCATATACCTCGCCATTTCAACTTTCAAGTAGTTCAGAATATTTAAAAATAATTTTTAAATATTTTTAAGAACCCATTTTGCTCTTGCCGATTTTGCCTTTTGCTTTTTAATAGTTTTTTACGTTGCTCTCGTTATTTTCATCGTGGGTAGTGAAATATTACGTTTCATTGAACTGCGCGAAAGAGAAAAAATTTCTGCTATCGAAATGCAGACTAGAACTAGAGGTTCAACACCTTCAGATGCTTATTATTACCATACTCGAAAAAACTTTTCTTCAAAGGTTTTGAAAATTTTAAAAAATTTAGTTTTAAATTCCCTAATTTAAAGCTCGTTTCTGCGCGAAGAACAATGTTTTTTGTAGCAGCATGTACATTTGCTGGATCTGCATTTTTACTTGTACTTCTCATTCTGGTCCATTGAAAAAAATATTACATAATTAAAAATTAACTAAATTTATGTTTTTTATTTAAAATTTATATAAAAATAAATAAAAAATTGTTTCTATTGACTGCCAGTTGGATTATCTCTTTACTAATTTTTTTCAAGTTTTTGCTTCAAGTTTTAATAATAAAAGCTATAATGTAATAAACCAAAAGAGTTGAACATTGTTCTCTTACAAATCTAAAAAATCCTCTAAAAACGTTTAATAAAGTATCCGGTTTTATGGTGAAAAAGCATTTTTATTGTATTGCCAGATCATTTTTTATAAAAATATTTATTTATAAATTCTTTGCTATTTTTAAATTTATTTATTTTATTAATTTATTTTTATTGTTGCTTCCGTTGTCCCCAAATGATTTTGAAACACCGCGCAAACGATTTTCTCTCTAAAATAAAAATAAATAAAAAGGAAAATAATAATTGGTCCTAAAACTGTTCTAAACAATTCCGTTCCTTTTTGGTTTTCTGCTTTTTATGGGGATAGGGATTGTAGTGGGATTGGCCATTACAGGGTAAGGTTTGACCATTTAAATGGAGGAAAAAGGACGCGAGATGGTGGATTGTGGACAATAACGACCTTCCATTATTAAAAATAAATATCCTTCCTTATGTTTAATAAACACATTTACTGTTTAAAGACAATTCCAGGCTTATTTTAAAGTTTATTTTTTAATATTAAGTAATTAAGTTTGTTTCTAGTTTATTTTTAACTCAAAACTTTTACTCCCCATCTGTTTATTTTAGCAACAAAACATTAAAACATATATTTTCCAGAATGTTACAAACATTTATTTTTACTTTTTTATATTCTTTTATTGCTTCTTTGCAATATTCTAAAGCAGCATCACCTTATGGGGATAATGGCTATTATTATCCGACTGGCCAGCAAAGTAATAATTATCCCTCAAATGGAGGTTATTCTCCTTTACCTCCTTCCCCTTTACCTTCTCCCTCAACTTCTTTCCTTTCAACGCCAGATATTATTGGTAAATGATTAAAATATTTTTAAAAAATATTTAAATTAATTTGTTAAAGATAATGAGGTTGTAGAGGCTCCTCTCATTCATTGTACCGATAGAGGTGTGGAATTTAGCATAAGAACTAAAAATACTTTTCGGTAATTAAAATATCCCCTCTTCCCTCAATTATTAATTTCCCCCAATTAGAGGAAATATTTATGTCCAAGGGCAATTTGGATTGATTGAATGCAGAAGAGAATTTTATAACAACGATGCCCCTCAAGCAGGGATTGAAGTTCGTTTGAATGATTGTGGAATGATTAGAGAAAGACGCCCTCATGGAATGAGTTATTCTATTGTTTTAATTGTTAATTTTCATCCTCGATTTGTGACGAGGGTTGATAGGGCATTTAAAATTTTGTGTTCTTATCAACACACTGAAAGACCTGTTGGTACTGATTTGGAAGTTGGGTGAGTTTATTAAATAGATAAAATACTAAAATTAACTTAAGCACCGTCCCAACTGAACCTTTACTTTCTGACGCTATATTAGTGCCAGATTGTGAATATACCATGCGTCTGGGTGATCCAAATGGACCTATAGCTGCAAATACCGTTAGAGTTGGTGAACTTATTTTTCATCGTTGGGAATGTCAAGACAGTCGTGATTAATTTTCTATAATTATTAAATATAAATTAAATACTTAAAGCTATATATGGAATGTTAGTAAAGAATTGTAAAGTTTTTGATGGTGGAAACGAAAATGTTACTTTAATTGATGAGAGAGGCTGTCCAACAAAGACTGGTGTTATTCAGAGTCCTCCCGTTTATAGGTGAATTCATAGAAAAAATAATTATTAGAATTAATCATATCCCTTATAGCGACGCCCTAAATATAGCCTATGCACCAATTTTTGCTTTTCACTTTCCTGATCGAACTCAGATGAATTTTCGTTGTCAAATCCAGTCATGTAATAAAATGGATAATGAATGCAATGGATTAACTGTTAATTGAAATTTATTTTTTAATAATTTTAAATTTATTTTTAGCCACCAAATTGTCCAAATTCCTTAAATTATCCTCCACCACCAACTCTCTATCCACCAACTCCGTATCCTTATGGACAACCTCAACAGCCTCTAATACCTCAAAATCCTCAAGGAGAGGCATATGAAAATTATGGAAATAATCCAACAATAGGTTCTCCAATGCCACAACAAAACTTTCCTACTTATATAGGCGCTGGGGTTTGTTTTCTTGGGAGTTTGAGAAATTTTCTAAATTAAAAAAAGATTTCCCCAACTTGGCCTCCAAATGCTTTACCCCTCGGAAGTGTTCTTCAAGGAAATCCTTCACAAGTGCTCCAAGGGATTGGACGTCCATGGCCTGCAAATATGCGCCGTAGAGTAGAAAAGCATGAAGGACAAACACTTGAACATAAGATACTTTTAGCAACACAACAATTAATGAAGTTTTCTTTTTAATATTTTGGAGAAAATTTAATTAAATTAGGCAAAATGGCAATGAAAGTTGGCCATCTAGATTGATGGTCCTTAATAAATTACAACAAAATTCTCCCCAGATTAAAACTGAAAATGCAAGGAGAAGTGCTAAACGTTTCTTTAGTCCTGTACCAGCTGAGGCTATTGAACAAGTCTACTTTAAATAAGTTTAAAAATAAGTTAATTAAAGGATGAATTACGTTTGCGACAAAGACGCGCAGAAGAAAAAACTCAAGATGTTGTTGCTGTTTCTAAAGTAACAAATGATGGATTACAGGGAATGGATTGGAGTTTTGGTAGTAATTTTTTACAAAAATTTTACAAAAATATAAATTTAAAGAAAACGGAAAGGAACGGATCCAACAGCGCAGAACCATTCCAATATTTACCATGAAAGCTGACAAGACATTTAATTTAAATAAAAATAATGAAAGTTATTTTTCTGCAACTAATTCCACCCAACAGCAACAACTACCTTCACAATTACCTCAAGTAAAGAAAAAATTTTTTTTATTTTAAAATAATCCCCTTTAAAAAAAAGAATTATTGTCTAAATCGAAGTACGTTGGCTGCTTTATTTGGAACTATTGCTTTATTAAGTTCTATCTTGCTTGCAATTTGTTGTTGCTTACTTTGGGATTTTTTATCCAGCCGGTAATTTTTCAAAAAAAATTTTTTTTAATATTTTATAATTAAAAATATTTTATCTAAAGTCAACGTTGTCGTAAAGGATTAATAAGCTGGAGGAATTCAAATAATAAAATTGGCAATAGTAAAAATGGTGAGCAATGAATCCAGGAATTTAATTTAATAATTTATATTAGGCTGTCTTAATTTCCTCTCCAAAAACAAAATCTCAGCTTCACTCAAAAATCGCTATCAACTTTCCCAATCATTTTCTTCTCCAATTTCAATAGATCCATTGAAAACAGAAAGGCATGATCAACAAATAATATCTAGTAAATTATTATTATTTTTTAATTAAAAAAATTATTTTTAGGTGATCCACGTGAAGCTTTAGCCCAAATTCTTAATAGAAATAAACGAAATCAGCAATCTTTGGAAGAAAAATAAAATTTAAGATAATAAATCAAATAAATAAAATATTTTAGACAATTTAGTAAGTAGTTGAGAGCCTTTCTGTACCCTGTCTTTTGTTTAATTTATTACGGCTCTCAACTTATTAATATTATAAAAAATTCTTTTGTTTATATTTTTTGTATTTTGATTTAATTTTTTAAATAAAATATGATAAATATTAAAGAAATTTGGTAGACATTTGAATTTATTGTGGTTTAAAATTCAGTTTAAAAATCTATAAACTAAATTTAAAAATTCAAAATTAATTTCCGTACGTCATGTTGGCAATAAAAATAATATTTTTATAAAAAAAATTAATAAAAATTTTTTAAAAATTGAAAAAATTAAAAGAAAAAAAAATAAAAGTATTTATTTAGATGGTTCAATTTTTAAATAAAAAACTAAAAAATTAAAAAAATCTTTTAATTGTAGAAAAAAAATGAGATAAAAAAAATTTTAAACAATTAAAAGACGCACATGACTTGGTAGATTTTTTTAAATTCAAAAAAATATGACAATAGAAATTAAAATCTTTAATTTTTAGCTAAAAATTAATTTTATATTTATTTAGTGTGTAAATTTTGTTGGCAGGAAAGTAATTGAAAGAAAAAAAAATTACGATTTTTTACGAATTAAATTTAAAAAATTAACCAAATTTCTAATTTTTATTTAATTAAATGGCTAATTTTTTAAAATAATTTTTAGTGGGATAAAAAATTTTTTTATAAATTTTATTCGATTAAAGAATAAATTATTGTATATTTAATAAGTTGGAAATGAATTAAATACATAAATATTTTAAATTTCTTTCTTTTTTAATTAAAATTTATTTAAAAATTAAAAAATTAATTAATTTTAAATAATTAATTAATTAAACCTACGAAAAATATTTAAATAATTTTTAGAGGTAAAAAATGTTTTTAAATAAAATTAGTTTTGTATTCTTTATCCTTTGTTATTCTTCACTTAATTATTTATGTGAGGCTGATTCTTTGCCTAATTTCTGGCCTAAGGCAAAAAAAGATATGCCGGTAATTTTTGAATAATATTTTTTAATTTAAAAATAATAAATTTAAAAATAAACAGCTGGTAACTAAAACAATACCAGTTGGCAAAAAATTAGACTGTGATTATAGTCGTTACACTCCTGATCCAAAACTTGGAACAGGAAATCAAGAAGAAAGTCAAAGATATGTGTTTGAATTAAAAGATGGTGCTACTTTATCAAATTGTATAATTGGTGCGGCACCTGGCACTCAAGGCTCTGCACATGGAATTTTATGTTCAGGAAGTTGTACTGTAGTCAATGTATTTTTTGAGGATGTTGGCGAAGATGCTATTACTTTTAGAGGTAGAAAAAGGAATTATTTAAATATTACAAATTTTTAAAGGAACATCTGGAAATTCTGTTTATAATGTTGTGGGTGGTGCTGCATTGCATGCGTCTGATAAAGTTTTACAAGTTGATGGAAAAGGAACACTGAAAGTTACCAACTATTATGTAATTTATTTATTTGTAGGGGCTCTCCTTTCCTAAAGAAGCACAGTTTGAATTAGAAAATAGAAAAGACACCATCACCCACATAGAACCTCTTTCGCACTTTGGATTCAAAAAATGAAAAAAAAACCAATTCTTCTATTAGAGGAATTTTCTATTAAGAGCTCTCCTCCGTTCTTCATAGCTTAACAGTTCTATTTTCAAGGTAAAAGATTACGTCCGCTTTTGTCGCTCTTGTGGAAATTGCGATGAACAATTTCAACGTAACATCGAAATAACTAATTTAACAGCAATTAATGGAAAATCTGGTCAATTCGTTTGTGGAATAAATTCAAATTATAAAGATAAATGCACGTTGCATGATATAAAAATGGAAATAGGTGTCCATCCTTGCAAAACTTTTACAGGCGTTGAAAATGATAAAAAAGAGCCATCTTCGAATAACAAAGAAGAAAATAATGGAGATGAACAAGGAGATGGAACTTATTGTATTTACAAAAGCTCCGATATTAAATATATTACTAACTCAAAACCAAAGAAGAAAAGCGGGAGAAAATGAATGATTTAAAAATAAATTTAAAAAACGTAAAAAAGTGAAAATTAATTAAATAATCCAATATTACACTTTAAAAAATGATTTAATCCTTTAATTCTTTTTCATTATTTTTTTTTTAAATAAAATTATGGGAAGTAAAAAACACGATAAATGTTAGTTAGCTATATTGTGGATAAAATTTTCTTAAAAGTTAATAATTTTTATGTTTGGCAAAATCCATAGTTCCAATTACTACCCCAGAACATAGAAATTATAGTAAAAAATTCCATCCCTCGATTTTCTCTCATCTCGAGAAATAACGATCAAATTCTTCACACTTCCGTCACTGTCGTTTACGCGCGCAAAATGTCCTTGAGCACCTTTTTATTTTTCTATACTTTTCTTTTCTCAATCCACTTAAATTTTCTTTCAAATTGCTTTACTGGTCATTCAAATAAACAATAAATTCCTCATAAACGTGGCAGGAAAATTTGATAATTTATTGAGTTTTTTAATAATTAAAAATAATATTAGACCAGGGAAGCAAATATTTTGTTGACCGCTACCCCTAAATTTAATAACTAAAAATTATCTTCCTTCTCACCCCTTGCCCTAAATTTCCTTAAAACTAAAAAAATCTCGTGCCGCAATTAATTAAAATAAAAAAGATAAATTTTATAATTGCGTTGATCCACTTTTATCCTCTCGATCCGCTTTGCAATTTATTTTAGAGGAGTGGAGAAGACCTAATTAAATGTAGCATTTAGAAAAGCCGATTTATTAATTTATTTATTTATCCATTTATAGCGCAGATTCCTTAATATTTTTAAAATAAAATTTTGGATATGTTCCAAATTATTTGTTTGATAAACATTTAAAGCTTAATTGCTTATTAAATAATTAAAAATATTTAATCAAAAAACATACCGTATTCTATCAATTAAATTCCTTTTTTAAAGAATTATCCTTTTTATTAATCATATTATTTATATATCAATAGTTGATATCTTAAAATTTCTTACTTTTTCTAATTTTTAATGGTTCAGTTGTTGCTATAATAAAATTAGAAAGAAATTTTTCCAACAAGTTTTCCCTTTCTCTTTTCATTTTTAAACATCACTAAACACACTAAAAAAATATTTTTTATATATATTCGAATAAAACAAGCAATTTATTATCTCAAAAACTATTTAAAAGTTTGTTATAGGCATGTTCCCTCCATCCTACTCAATACTTTTTTGTGCGCAATTTGTGACGTTTTCTTAAAAAGTCCCCCAGACCTTCAAATTATTTTTTATTGAGCACACTCCCCTCTCCGTCACTTTCGCTTATCTTTCCGTTTATATCTAAAGAATGTAGTAAAAATCGTGTAACGGCATTTTCTCCCAAAAACTCAAATAATTTCTCTTTTAATATTCCCCTCGTCTACAATTAAAAATTCGTCTTGCTCCGTTTTGTTTCAAAATTTTTAACAATTTTTATATACTTGTGTTGCTTCTTTAATAATTTCAGAGACTAGAAAAAAATCATCTTTTAGGATCAATCCAAGTATACTAAAAATTCCCAGCTTTTGAAACCTTTATTGACAGCCGATGACATTTTCAGAAAACCTTTCTCCTCTAATAAAATTTTCTAACATAAATATTATTATTCTTATTTTGCCCAGTCCTTTTTCTATTTTTACAATAATATTTTCCTATAATAAATATCATTTAAGCGCGTCAACACAATGCTTTTGTAAGCAATGTTTTGGTTTAAAAATATTTTTAGTGCAAATAAATGCACAAATATTTCGTTTTATTAAAAAGATCTTTCTCGGCGGTTCAATGGCCGAAGAAGTGAGTCCTTCCTGTATTTATTTATTTACAATTCTTTCCTCTTTACTCACAATTTCCCCCCATTTTTGGTCCGGCAGGTGTGTGTCTGTCTGTACCTTTTGCATTACTCATATCTGTATGGACATTATGTCCCATATATAAAAATAAATATAAACCAAAACTCGGGAACTAAAACTAAGTAGAAAGACTGCTGACCGTTAGATAGAAGGAAGGGACCCTTAAAAGACGACCGACCCCTTCACCAACTACTACCTTCTGTGTCCAAATCGACGGCCAATTTGCATAAGGGTATGTTTGCTAGCCTATACCTGGTGGTGCTTTTTCAAATGAATCATCGATTCAAACACAAATTTCCTTTAAATTTATACTAAAACTCAAGATCTCTAAATATCCCTAGATATACAGTATACTTTTAAGCATTGTTTTGAGCAAAAAAAAACAAGCTAATAAACCTTGACTTACTAATTTGTAACTTCATTTTTTAATTTATTATTTATTATTTTTATTATTTCCTTGTCCTTTTACAATTTTCATCATCTTCTTTATTTTATTCTTCCAATTTCAATTAATGTAAATATTCTAACACGTATAATGTGCACTTTTTTTTTACCAATTTTCAATTTTTTCCTTCCAATTTATGTACTAAAGTATTAATATACCTTTATAGATGATTGGTAAAAGTATTAGAAATTTTTTTCTTTTCAATCTTCCCGGATGAAAAAAAAGAAAAAAGAAAATAGCCGCCCTCCATTCAAATGAAATCGCGCTTTCTCATACACACATTCCAAGCAGCAGTTGGAAGCTGCCACCCTCCCCCAGAATTCTAACGAGGCAAAGCAACAACTCTCCCTCTTTTTTCTGGTCACCGGGTGTCCATCGGTCGATTAGCTTTTGTTGGACGCTGGTATTTTTGTTATTTCTTATATGCGCGATTCACAAAAAATTTAAGATTACAAAAATTTGCGGACTATTTTTAACTTTGCGGATTAGAATTTGCGGACTATTTGATTTCTGAGCACATGATTAAAGAGTTATTGTAAAAGCAGGTTTTCTACAAAGGAATTTACCCACCAAGCTTGAGAAATTAAAAAAATAAAAACGTAGGGAATTACGGATAGTTAAGCCTTACCTAGCCTTACAATCACTTGCAAAATCCCCTCCTTCTAATCGTTTGATTACATTTTTTAACCACCTTGGTTTAAAAACTTTTAGAGGTTCCTGTACTTGTAAAAAAATTTGTTTTCATTTTTCCATCTATTTTCCCTTAAATTTTTCTTCCTTTCGAATTTTCACTTCAAAATTTGACAATATTTTAAAGTCAAGTGTGGGTGGCGCAAAAGCATGTAAAACACAATGAATCTTTCCCTCACTTTTACAAAAGCAAGAAAGCAAAATAACTTCTTCACTCAAAAAGCACGGACACACATTCCTCATTTCATTTTATAACACAAATTTTCTTTGTAACACAAATTATAAAAATATATTAAATTAGTATTTGAGGGTCATCAAGGACGAGACAGCCAAGATTTTTTTTTTAATTTACAAGAAATATTTTTTAATAAAAATTCAAAAAATCAGATAATAAATGTTAATATTTTAATATTTTTAAGCTTCTAGTCCTTGATTAATGATCAGCAAGGAACGAAAATGTTTATATTTTTAAATATCTTGTTTTTTGAAGATCATTGTTCATAAATGTTTGAATACGTAAATGTTACTTTTTGATTAACCCGTTATATTCATTTTATAAATATTTGTAAGAGATATGAATGATCAAAATATTAATAATAATATTATTAATAATTCAATCCCTTTAAAAAGTACAACAATTCAAATTAGCACTAATCCAGTAATTAAAAAACAATTAAGTAGTCACAAAAGAGAAATAGCTAAACAACAATGTGCCTTTCTAACCCCAGAAGCGAACAATGATCAAGATGGAAAACAATTTATTTCAAAGGATGAAAGTGATATGCTAAGGGATTCGGTATCTTTAGAAACATAAATTCCGTTATATTGAGAGTCCATTAAGATGAGGGTCCATTATGATGAGATGTTTATATAAAGAAATTTTAACTAATATTATTTTCCTTTCTGAAGATTCTTCAGTTAAACAGACCACGAATTAATCGACCTCCTTGGGAAATTATGGAACAACTCATAACACAACCAGCCCACAACAATAAGGAAATATATAAAAAAGATGAAGAAGAAGATTCTTCCAAAACTGGAACAACTTTTATTGTTCGTTCTTCCAATTCCTCAACTAGTGGTTGTTCTTCTAATCCCCAATCAGGATCTTGTTCACCTATTGTATTTAATAGTGGGAATTTTACAACAAAGACAACAACTAAAAGTTTTACTTTTGCACATGAAAATGGCTTTGATAATGGAGTTAATGAAATTAATATTAAAGAACAATTAGGTAAACTCCAACAAAATGTTGAAGAAGAAGAACAAAAAATGAAAGAATGGGCTTTTTCAGCTAACGAAGGATCATCTAATGCTCCCACTAAAATTGTAAGATTTTTAGAAACTTTGGATTTAGTAAATTTATTTCCCTTAAAAAGATATCCGCTTCCTTAATCCAAAATGCTTTGTTAAAAAGTGGAACCAACAACATAGTTAATACCAAACATAACCAAAAACTCCCTCAATCCTCTCCAACAATTGCAACAACTTCATCACACTCAACTACTTCTTCAACTTCTTCAAACTCTTCCTCATATTCCCGTTCACCTATTTATTCCAAAAATTCTCCACTTAAACGCAAAGAATTCTCAGAATCTCGTCGCCAAATTCTTCAAACTCAGAAAAACGAAGAGGAACAACAAAGATCTTTGCAAAAAGCAAAAGAAGCAATGCGTTGGCAACAACAAAGAGCTGTTGATACCGTGGAAGAGGTAAGCCAGTTGGGACGAGCTGCTTTGGAACAAATGGCTATACTAGGTGATTTATCCGTTTTTAAGATACATTCAATTTAAAATCATCTTTTCCTACCTTTAGAAGAACTAGAATTTGAAGATCTAGAAAGAAAAACCAAAATTAGTGACAGACTTTCTGTTAATAAACATGCACCAGCTTCCTCCTCATATGTATCTTTGCCTTTGGCCAATGGCTATAATATAAACAAAAATATTGCTATACCAACTTCATGCTCAACATCATCAATACCCTCATCTACCTCAAATAGCCATCAAGAATCCCAAATTACAGCTAATCAAAACAAAAAACAAAACATTGTATCTCCTCTACAAAACAAACTTGAAGAAAAAACACCTCCCCAACAACTTCCCAAACAAAAGAAAAAGTTGCATGCTCCAATACTTGATAAAAACAAATTATTACTTGAAAATAAAATAAATACAACAGATAATTCAATAATAAATTCTTCCCAACATCCTCTAAAATCATTAGCAACATCAATTATTAGATATGATGACGAAAAAAGAGAAAAAGAACAAATAGAAAAACTCAAAATAAAATCACCAACACATCAAACATCCCCAGAACCTTCTGCTCAATCTCCCTCAAGTTTGTTGGAATGCAAAACATGTGGAAAAGCAATTACTAATGTTGTATGTAATTATTTTTCAAACATTTTTTGAATAAAAAAAAGTAAAGGTTCTCCAAGCATTGGGCGCATCATTTCACCCAGCCTGTTTTCGCTGTCGACAATGTTCGCGTTGTTTGGATGGAATTCCTTTCACTGTTGAACAGAATGGGGAAGGTGTTATTTGCATGGATGATTATGAACGCTATTTTGTTACTCATTGTCGCGCTTGCAAAAAGCCTATTAATGCTGTGAATGTAAATATTATGGAAGTTTTAAAAACGAAAATCATAATTTTAAAGGAATATGGCAAAATTGTTAGAATCGTCGTTGAAGATCGTGAGTACCATATTAAATGCTATTGCTGCGAGGTTCTTAATCCTTAACCATTATATAAGAAATTAATCTAATTCAAAGGGTTGTGGCATGCAATTGAGCAATGAAGATAGAAATCGCTGTTATCCTATTCAAGAGCATTTACTTTGCCGTAGATGCCATACACTCTGGAGGAGGATGGGTGCTTTAGAAACTGAGGCAGCTGTTTCAGACTTATAAAAATATTAAAGAAGATATTTACTTAAAGCGCCTATTATATTCCAAAAAATTTTTTTAACATTCATTTAGCCATAAAATATAATTATTCGAAAAAATGTTTATTTGACAAGAAATGTTTTAAAAATTTGACGAGAATAAAGGTATTAATTAATAGTTAAGTAGAAAATTTTACAAAAATTTTTTAATGGCAAAGTGAGCAAAAATATAAGAGGAAGAATCGATGAGTTTAATTTGTTAAAATCAATAAATGTTTTGAAAAATTAAAGGTTTTGGTATTTTTAATATTAAAATTTGTTTATTAGAAAGAGATACATTAGTCGGCCGAACACTTCGGCCGTTCAAAAATCATAAAATTTGTATAATCCAATCAAGTTTAAAAAATTTCAATCGATTGAAATTTCATCAATTTTTTGACATTTTGACATGAACAAAAAAAAATTTTTCTTTGAAATTATTGAAAATAGATATAGAATCAGTGAGTAGAAGACTTCTACTCACAGAAAATCATAAAATTTGTAGAAACCAATCAAGTTTAAAAAATTTCAATCGATTGAAAGTTCATTTATTTTTTGACGGGAATAAACTACAGAAACAATTTACATTTTAGGGAGACTAATTAAAAGTTAAATTTTTCCTAATTAAGGGAGTAAACCTATTTTAAGAAAATGAAAAACTAAAAAAAATCAAGACCTTCCAAACTCTCATAATCATTCATCCTCCACCTTCTTTTTTGTCTCTTTGTAACTTAATCGATCAACTAATGGATGAGAACCATCTCCTGATTCTATATTAGTTTGATTATTGTCATTTCCCATCTGCTGAAGTCTTTGAATTACCATTCGATAACAATTTAGTTCAAGCCAATGAGGAGGTAATGAAGTTAGAAATGCAGGTAAAAGTACCTTAATTGAAAATTATAATTAAAAATTTTTTTTTAAATAAACCAATCCATGAAAAAGACCCCAAATTACAACAAGAGAAATTGTTTTGACAAAAACCAAGGGAATGTAATTCTAAAAAAATTAAAATTTTGAAATAAAAATGTAAATACCTGAAGAAAGATGAGTGGAAAAACACAAATAACTGTGCTAAGACCAGCTTGAGACATTGGCCAAGCAATGGAACGAATGGTATTTTGGAGTTTGTCGATTGATTTCCCTAATCTTTTTTCTACAATTTGTCCATCCTGGATTTCTCGTTTGTGTGAAAGCTATAAAAAATGGAAAATAAATAAAATTAAATAAAATTTTTTACTTGAAAATGATAAGAAACATGTGCTGTAAAATCCACACTCATTCCAATACTCATAAGTACTGCACAAAGCGTTACCTTAAAAATATTTAAACAATTTTATTAAAAAAATAAAGACTAACAGGGTCTAAATTTAAATGCCACCAACTTAAATAACCAATAACACCAATAGATATAGATCCAATTGCAAAAGATGCGGTAGCCACAGAAAGAGGATTTTGGATAAAAATTAAGCAAACTAGAGCCATACAACAAAGTGTTAAGAATGTTGTCTGAAATAAATAAATAAAAAAGGATTTACCTATATAATTAGAAAATCTAAAAAACATCAGAAAAGCAAATAACAAACTTGAAGGGTTAAAGACTTTAGGCTGAGCATTTGATCAACAAACATCGAATTAACCTCCCAAACAGTAACATTTAAATCAGCATAGTTTTCGGCAACTGCCCTCCATTCTTGCATTAAATTGATGCGTTCTTCCCAACTAACAGTGTTATGGTAAGTGACAGAAAACCAAAATTTTGAAATAGGCACTTGCAATTCATATCCATTGCTAAAAAATGTTTTTTTTGTAAAAATGGAGAAACAAACATTGGCCTCTTAATATTTGGAGAAAAACGAAGAAAAGGAACAAAATGTTTATAAAATGGAGAACTGAGAAATTGTTCTAAACGAATATACTGAAAATTAAAAGAATAAATTCTGAATAAAAAATTAAAAAGAAACATCAAATCCAGTTTCACTAATTGGAACAGAATCAATATGCATTTCTGAGGAACTATTGCTGCTGTCGAAAAAATCAAAATCATAAAGAGCGGCCATTTGACAATATTCTATATAATCTCTTAGCCAGAGGATAGTGAATTGTTTACCTAAAAATGATAGAAGTAAACAGAAAAGGCTAACTAACACAAGAAAAAAATAACAAAAAATAAAATTAACCTTTGCAGAATTTTAATCCTTCAAATTCATCCAACATTTTATTGAATCTATTCATCTGTGCCTTTGAACGAATATCCATTGGGTTATTGACCAAAATAGTTAGAGGATAATATTCTGTCCAAACCTGAATTTTTTAAATTTAATTAAAAATCAGAAAAGAACCATGTGGGAAATCAACTTATGTGGTTCAAGAATGGGACTGCTTCTTGGCAGAATTTTTTCACTAAAAGGAAAAAATAAATCTTTAAGTTAATCATTTACTTACGTGTCCAATTTAGCTTGAATGTTAAGAGTTCCAGCAAAAGCAAAATACCAATAAATTAACACACCAAAAAAAAGTAACCAACCAAAAATTCTATTTGTTATTATTTTACAATAAATTTGTAAAATCCAATTGAATAATAAATCAAACTAAATTTTTAAATTTTTAAAAATAATTTAAAGTAAAAAACCTTTTGTCTAATCTTATCCAAAAATCCAAATGTATTACCAGAAGGATTGCCCACTTTATCTTCAAAAATACTTGCAAAGTAGATAAGAGGGGCAAAAAGCATTAACTAAAAATTAAAATAATCAAATTAAAATTAAAAAAATAAACAGTATATATATAGGCAAAACCAAGTGCAATAGCAGTAGCCAAACAAAAAAGTGAAATTTCTAGAAAAATTTGTGAAATTAAAAAAAGAGCATTAAAAACCTGGCGTTGGTGTCAATGCTCCAATTAAAAATGTAACAACATTTGTAAGAGTAGTGATTGTTATTGATGGACCAACTTCTTCGAAAATAATACCTAATCTTTCATTAATTGGTAAATGCTTGCGAGCTGTTCTATTCCATGAATGTGCCATTAGAAATGCATCATTAACGCCGATACCACAGATTCTAATAGAAAAGATGAAAAATAAAAATATTTAATTACAGAAATGGCATGATAAGCATAACAGAGTTGGTACGATAACCACCAATTGTACATGCACCAAATGTTGAAGTGATGGCTAGCACTGGACAGAGCGAAACCCTTTAAGAGGAAAAAATATTTTATTTTGAAACTATAAACATACCCTAAAGCTAATAACGGTTTAGCCTTATCCATAACACCATAAAAGAAAGCACCAATAATCAAAGTATAAATAACAAATGTAAACATAAAGAGGAGACCTGTTATTTAAAAAATCAAGATATTTCTTCAAAAAATCCAAACCCATAACAAAAAAAGGGACAGTCTTCTCAGCTTCTTTAGCCATTTCATAATCAACAACCTCTGATCCAAGAACTAACATTTCAATTAAAGAATTGTTAAATTGATTTTGGCTAAAATCATAAACACGCATCTCCCAACTTGCCATTTTTTCTTCATCTTTAGGATGAGAAATGTCCGCTCTAAAGGTCATCATTATAGCCTAAATTTATTTAAAAAAATATTATTTAGTTAATTAACCTCAATATGTTCAATATCAGTAAATGGAATAAGTTGAGCAATTTCAGGGTCCTCGTTTATAATAGTTTTAGTGTTGTTAATCCAAGCAATTGATTCATTATTAATCTTACTATTATTGCGAAGTCGAGCGCCTTTTAAGAATAAGTTTCATTTAATTAAATTATTTAAATTAAACCGTAAAAATTTCTTTCCAAATGCAGATCAAAGCCATTTGCCCGCGAAATTGGATAAGTGAGATTAAGAGAGGTACTTGGTCGTTTCCCAGCATGAAGACGCTCCAGTTGTGAATTAAGTGAATCCTTTAAAGAAGACATTAAAATGAAGTCTTTCGGGACAATAAAAACAAACGTAAAAATAATTGATAGCCAAATTTGCATCACAAAAAGGGCCGCAAATTTCGGAATAATAGATAGACTTAAAATATTCTTGTAAGGTTTAAAATTATAATAGAAAAATAGATAAACCTCTCCATCCAAAGCAGCAGATATATTTAAACGCAGTAAAGAATGCAATTGAACTGTAGCATTCAAACAACGCAATCTATGCATACTACCACCATCTCTAGCTCTAAGAAGCACCGTTGTTAGAAGAGGATCGCCTAACGATTTTATATTTTGATTTTTAATGTAAAAAATTATACCTGTAGACCCAAGAAATTCTTTAAGCACATCAGTCTCATAACGCGACATTGAAGTTGTTGGTGTATAGCCATCTCTAACCCGATCTTTTATATCCAACCAATAAATTCCAACTAAAATTGATTTTTAAGTAAATTAAAAGGTATAAAAAAATTTACCAGAAAGCGAAGAAAGAATCAAAGAAGCAATTAGAAATGCCAGTGGGTAAGCGCCTATAGATTGACCAAGAAATTTAAAGCCGTTCTCAAGATTGAATTGCTCCCAAAAGTTTAGAAACTTAGAAAGTTTTGGGCCTGTGTTGTTTTTCATTAGGAATAAATTTCACAAATAAATCTCTAAAATACCTTCTGGATTTTGATTTTGTACATTAAATGCTTTGTTGATAATCGTATCATTTTCTTCATTAGAGCCCTCCAATAACTTGGTATTATGAGTTATCGTCTGAAATATTTAAAAATAAATTCAGAAAAAATTAGTCAAACCTCCATTGCTGCCATATTTCTCAACCCTTTGACATTAGAGTTACTAACAATTCATAATCATATTTTTATTATTTAAAAAAAATTTTGGAAGATTATAGAATAATTAAAAAGAATTAAGTTAACCTCGAAGGCGTGAAAAAATCTTTTAAAGTTAAAAAATAACAGATATAAAAATTTTATTATATAAAGTTTCATTTTAAAGAAACAAATAGCTCAAAAATAAAAATAAATCTGACAGGCGATCTCAAATTTAAGGGTTATGCCTTCTTCTCAAGCATTTGTGCAGCTCTATTGGCACTCGCAAACGTAAAATTTACAGCTCCATTCCATTTTTTGGTTAACAACAACTTTGTATCAGAAAAGGAGGGCATCTAGAATAAACAAATGTCCTAAATTCAGAAAATAAAATAAAAAATAAACCTCATCAAAATAAACAATTGTTCCAGGAATAACATCAGATTTTAATCGGGAATATAATGAAGCACCTTCCTCTGTATTTGTTGACCTTGATAAACATAAAATATTAGTTTTTTTAATATTTTAAGGCATACCAAACTCCACTGTCCACTGAAAGTTTTATTGGTAGAATAACAATAGCTGCACGCATAGTTTGTCTAATTTAGGAAATTTATTCCAAAAAAAGGGAAAATACATACTTGATTAATGAACGCAGAAAACCCATATTAGAAATTGGAAACAATTTTAAATCTGAAAATGGTAAATGTAAAGATTAAATTCAACTTGGGATTTCAAAGTCGGTTTCCTCGGATTTGAGAAAAGAGCATGTGATGATCGAGACGGCAGAGAATTAAAGAAAATAGGAAATAGTAAGAAACAGTTTATGAAAAAAAAATTCAAATGATACTCAACCGTGTCCTAACAAAAGGCCGAATAACAAAAGATATAATCGGCCAAAATATAACAAAAGGTATAATCAGCCAAAATTCAACAAAAGATATAATCGGCCAAAATTTATTAAAAGGCCGAACAACAAAAGACATAATTATCAAAAGATATAATCGGCCAAAATATAACAAAAGGTCGAATGGAACCAAATTACATAAGGAAAAAGATTTCTACCATGCAGAACACATCCAGAACGATGTCGCCAATCCACTACAGTGTCGACCATGTTCAACATGATGTCACCGGTCATTTTACCGTGCAGAACACCCCGGACATGGTAAACGCGTTTCTCCCTTTCCACGGCCTTTTAATTTAATTTCCAAGTAAAATTTGAATTGGAAAAAGTAAAAAATTAAAGAGATATTCCCTCGAATTTTAAAAATCGAAATTTATAAAAAAACAAACGTATAATATAATAAACGTCTTCAACAGAAACAAAGAAACCCACTAGACTCAACTGACAGTGAAAAAATAATATAATTTTCCTTTCGACCTTTTGTTACATTTTGGCCGATTATGTCTTTTAAGAATTATGTCTTTTAAGAATTATGCCTTTTGTTACATTTTGGCCGATTATGCCTTTTAAGAATTATGCCTTTTGTAGTGGCGCCTACTCAACAAAACGATGATAAGACAGAATGGTAGGTAACAAAAATGATACTAAGACAAAGTGACACTCACAAAAATGATACAAAACAGAATGGTGACATGGACGAAAAATTTTTTTTCTTTGATATTAAAGAAATTCATATAGAATCAGTGAGTAGAAGACTTCTACTCACAGAAAATCATAAAATCTGTAGAATCCAATTAAATTTAAAAAATTTCAATCGATTGAAATTTGACCAATTTTTTTGGCATTCTGCCATGAACGGAAAATTTTTTTTCTTTGATATGTAACAAAGTAAGTTATTTGGGTGCCTAAATTTGTGTACTCCCTGTAATAAATTTTGAAATTTTTATTAAAAAATAAATTTATGTACATATATCTTTAAAATAAACGCAATAATATACATATTTGTGGAAATGTCTCATTGGGTATTTTAAAAATTTTTTGTTTAAAAACAAAGCGAAATATTGTAAAAGGGATTAATCACAAATATTATCCTGGCAAGGAATATATTACATATTTACAATATACAAAATAGTTTAATAATTGAACATCATGTTGTCGATAAGGCTGTTTCATCAGTTACACAAAGCAATAATTTTTGTGCTGATCTTGTCATTTCAACTAAAATTTTAAAATATTTATATTCTAAAGATCTCAAAAAATAAAAAATACTTACTCCAAGGTCTATAGAAAAGTTGAGGTTTACAATGCCATCTAACAAATAAAAAGTAGAATGGTACGCCTGAAGCTATAATTCCAATGGCTATGAATAATTCGGTTGGTTGAATGAGTAAAGGCACAAACAAAATATACAAACATATTAAAAAGAAGATCACTGGGACAAACAATGGAAACTAAATAAAAATTAATTTTTAGTTTTTTTAATTAAAATATAAACCTGAATAATATTTTCATTACTCTCTAATTGATCACTTCCCGCATCTTTTTTCTTTGATCTAGCATCTTGGAGTCTTAACCTAATTAATCCTGCAACAGCACAAGTAATTACAGAAGATTCAGCAAATGCCAAATAATTTATTAAAACATCTTTAAAAAATATTTTTTAATTTTTAATTTAAAACAAAAACATACAAACATCCGCAAAAGCAAGCATTGCAATTGAAGAAGCACCAAGAAATATAAGTGAAGGGGTTGGTGTTAAACAATCAATGTTAATCATTGCTAATAATTCTGGTAAAAGTCCATCACGCGCACCAGCAAAAAACATTCGAGAAGAAGTGAAAATTATCTTTAAAAAATTTTTTAATAAATAAAGTTTGTCCGGAATTTTTGGTTTTGATTTAAAAAATTATAAAAATAAAAATTACCCCATTAAGGCTTCCAACGCAAGAACAGGCAACAAAGAAAGGTACTAGCACAGCTAAAGGACCTAAAACGCGAGCCGCAAAAGTAACGGCAACAGCATCTGATTCCAAAATTTCATGAGGAGATAGGGCAGAGAAATAAGCCATATTGACGAGAATATACTTTAAAAATTTAATTTTAAATATTTAAATTTGTTTTTTTAAAAAGCTTACAATTAAAGTAACAGATGGAAGAGAAATATAAATGGCTCGAGGTAAATTTCTAAAAGAAAAAAATATTTTATTTAATTTTTTGAAATTTTACTTGTGTGGTTCTCGTATTTCTTCTGTAACAAAATTAAGATAATTCCATCCAGAAAAGCTAAACACGCCAGAATAAAAAGCCAATGCCAAATGTACAGGAGAAAAATTGGAATCTTCAAGTAAAGTTTCCTGATTAAGAGTTTCTGATTTTCCTAAAAAATAAATTTAAAAAAAAACACGGAAAGTAATTTACCTAAAATAACATTTAATAAACCAGCAGCAACAATTAACGCCAAAGCAACGACTTTTGTTATCATTGACCAATCTTGAGTGCGAGTAGACCACCGAACATTTGCACAATTAACAAACGTTAAAAGAACTTAAAAAAATTTTTTTTAAATATGAAAAATTTAAAAACCAATGATAGAAGCTGCAATTATTCTAACAGGAGTTTCAGGCACTGGACAATCAGGGAAAAATGGTTTTAAAACATATTGGGCAAAAGTTAAGGCAATAACAGCATTTGATGTTGGATTTACTATAAGAAGTGCAATCCAAAGAAAGAGAAAAGCTGGTAAAGGGCCAAATGCCTTTAAAAATCATTTTTTACTCAATTTAAATTAAAAACAACCTCAGAAATGTAGACATAGTCCCCACCACTTTTTGGTATTCTTGTGCCCAATTCTGCATAGCAAAGCGCGCCAAGCATTGAAAAAAGTCCACAACCTGTCCATAAGGCAATTGAAAGAAGTGGACTGCCAGCATGTATTAGAACACCTTTTGGACTGATAAAAATGCCAGATCCAATAATGACACCTTAAAAATAAATTTATTTTTTTAAATTTACAATTTAAATATTCTAACCAATTATGATTGCGCAGCCATTGAAGAGACCTAAAAAATAAAAATAGAGGGCTAACAGAAAAAATAAACCAAGTTTTGGTCTCAAACGAATTTGTTGCCTTTCTTGTGAAATTCCACCATTCGAATTTTTCTTTCCAAATCCGTTTGTTTCTGATGTATAAGGAGTTAATGCTTCTTTCTCTGACGGCACGGAAATTCTTTCTTTTGGAACATTGCCAGGCATTTTAAATTTCTTCTGAAATATTAATTAAAAATTAGGAGTATAAACAGAAAATTATAATTAAAAATACATAGAAGAAAAACTTCGTATTTCAAGGTTAAAATTGTTTAAACAATTTATTTAATAAAAAGATCCCGCCTAATTAAACTAATTGATTACTAAATTTTACGGAAACGAGAAGAGAAAGTAAGGTACAAAAGACAAATATTTTTAAAATTTATCCATGTTTGTTTATGTAAATAAAAATGAGTGGGACACGTGGGAGGATTTAAAAGAGAAAAATATTATTTGTCGAGGTCCGTTGAGGAGAATATTAAGAGGAAATACCCTAAAATTCCAAAAAATTCCCATAAAAAGTCTGTCACGAGAAACTTGTCGATTAAGCGAGTGGTGGTAATAAAAAGTAAATTTTAAATAAAGATAGAAAATTGAAGCGACGAAGAAAAGCTTCTTAGAAAAAGGGTTTTCTGGCCTCTTTCTCGCAATCATTTCCCATTAATTTTAAGTTTAATCGCACTTTTTAGATCGATTTGTTGCGGAAGGGAAATAAATCTAAATTGAAGGAAGACATAATTTATTTTTTTAGAATGAGATAGAAAAATTTTGTTCCGATTCTTCGAGAAGGAAAAGGCAATCTCGTAAGAATAAATTAAAATATATAAAGAAAAATACAAATAAGTCTGATGTAATCATTGGCAGACATTAGCAAACAATAATTTATAATTTGTTCATCATTAATCATATGTTTTTAAACATCAGAGATTGAATTTAATAAAATTATTAATATTTTTGTGATGAATAAGTGGAATGAAAGGGAAGAGAAAAACTTGGGCCTTCCCAGAAATGTTTTAGAAAAATAGAATACAAATAATTTATTCTATAGTAATTAAAGTAGAAGATAAAAATAAAAACGATTATTGGTCGTCTTTGTGCAAAAAACTTAATAATAAAATTGTATATAATTTATTATTCAAGTTTGAAGATGGAAAACTTAATTGCATAAAAAACAGGAACTAATAATTAGAGACGAACAAGAAATTAAAAAAAATTAAAGAGGAAATTAAATTTTTAACGTTTTTAGTTCCAAAAAAGACAAGGACTGTATAAATATTAAAAACGCATCTGCGCAAACTAAAGGCTATCTATCCCTCACTATCTATCCTGTCAGACAAATCTTTAAAAGAATATAGACATTGTCTAGAGTAGCTTAATAAAAAAAAAAGAAAAATCCTTAAAAATTACCTAGTTTATACAAAATTTTTGGATTTCTGTCATCATTATTATGGAGAAGAATGACTTTATTGGAAGCTAGCCAACTGGCGTCAACTATATTTTTCTCTTTTGAAATTTGGCAAATGAAAATGGAAAAGACTGAGAAAGGCAGCTGGCAGAAAACTAAAAGAAAAATAAAGAAAAATAAAGAAAAGAAGGGAGAATGTAGTTGAAGACCTTGCGAGTTTGACTTTTGCGGATAAACTCTGCAAAAGTAGTAGTTGCTTGGCCAAAATAAAAAATATAAGTAGTTAGATGGTGTGTTATGTAAGGCCAAATATGTACAAACATAATGACAGTGCGAATTTGATTACTTGAGATAAAATAAGTGTATTAAGAATAATAGGCATCTGCTGACTGTATGGCCATTCTTGGCAGTTAGCCATTGTGTAAATAAAAGAATGTCATGTGGGGAGACTAGAAATTGAGAGAATTATTGATGGATAATGGATGAATGAGGAAGAAAATTGCGCCTAGATAGATTTTGAAAAAGAAGAGCATAAATTTAAAAATATTAAAAAATATCCCGCAAAAATTTCATGACGCTATTTTATAACTGCAATGTTTTTGGGCGTGGCAGATTTTTGTTTGACAGCTGACGGTTCTGACGCGGGATAAAAATAGAGGGAAAGGCGACAAAAAAAGAAAAAGATTTGCTAAAGACAACAATTTGCTTGAATTAAGTGCGAACAAAACAGAAAAATAGAAAATTGGTAAGAAAGTATATAAATATTTTTAGGAGAAAAAAGTGCAAAGGAATGCAAGAATGATTGAGATGAAGTAAAAAAATATACAAAAAATAACTCGGGAATAAAAAAATGGATCAAGCCATCAAGATAGAAGGAAATGAATACTAGTAGAAAATTCCATGGATTCCAAGAGATTGGATAAAACCAAAATAAATTAAAACATAGAATTCTATTAATAAGAAAAAAAAATAAAGAAAAGCTGAAAAGACTTTCAAGAATGGTGTTATTCATGAAGTTAGTACATAACACCCGTTTGCCGGTCCTTAGTGGTACCCTATAACCGTAATATTAAAAAAAACCTTTCCAAAGCCTGTGTTCTACGTTTCAATCTTTAATAGATTATTTTAATTTTTGCTGCAAATGCATCATATTTTTAAATTGATCAACCATTATCTGATGCACTTTACACATTTAACAAGTAACTGTCTGTAAAAATTATATAAAAAATTAGAAATTAAAAAAAACGGGGAAGTCATGTTTAAGGGAGAAAGCTAAAAGACTGTTACCCAAAAGAGCAAAACTTTCAAAATATATAAAAATAATTATTAAATGCCCAATTGAAAGTATTTAAAAATCATAAGATTTTTAATTTTTAAGCCAAAAAATTAATTTTTAATATAAATTATAGCCCATAATCTCCCCTTTAATTTGACATAAAAACAAATTTTAAAAACAATTTTAGAAAAATTTGAGGCGCGTTCGGTCTCAAGACCCTTACTTAAAACTTGTGCTCCGGAAAAAATAAAATTTGATGGGAAAGATAAAAACTTTTCGTAAAGAAAATACAATAAAATACACAAACCTGTCCATTTCTTTCCAAACTTTCTGCCGCCAAACAATTTACAGAAGATTATTTTGAAGTGACCGAAGTAGAATTATTTAAATTAATCCCATCTAAATTATTTTGTGTCTTTTCTTCTTCTAATTGTTTTTGATGTTCTTCAAAAACTTTGTTTAATCATAAAGTTGTTGTTGCTGACTGATTATTTAATATTCCATTATTTAATTGTGAATTATTATTTGAACTTTAGAAAAAATAAATAAAATAAATAATTCATAAAAGAAAAACAAACTGTTGTTGTCGACTTCCACCAAGAAGAATTCCTCCAAGAAATACTGGCTGAATTTTTCTTTTAATTGGAGGAGGTGTTTCGTTTGATATTGTCGGTGTATGTTTCATTTCTTTAAAAATTTTCTATAAAAAATTGCTCTACTTTGATGAAAAACGAATTTCCCGTTGGACTCTAGTGTCCATTTTCAAAATTATTTTTTAAAACGACAAAATGTCTCATTTCCCTAAAAACGACTAAATACCTCATTTCCCTTAAAACGACAAACTGCCTAATTTCCGTTAAAAAGACAAAATGTCTCATTTCCCTAAAAACGACTAAATACCTCATTTCCCTTAAAACGACAAACTGCCTAATTTCCGTTAAAAAGACAAAATGTCTCATTTCCCTATAAACATCAAAATGTCTCATTTCCATTAAAAAGACAAAATACCTCATTTCACTTAAAACGACAATCTGCCTAATTTCGTTTATAACGACAAAATGTCTCATTTCCCTAAAAACGACTAAATGCCTCATTTCCCTTAAAACGACAAAATGCCTCATTTCATTTAAAACGACAAAATGCCTGATTTCCTTTAAAACGACAATCTGCCTCATTTCCCTTAAAACGACAAAATGCCTCTTTTCGTTTAAAACGACAAAATGCCTCATTTCCCTTAAAACGATAAATGCCTCATTTCCTTAAAAACGTCAAATTTCGGCGAGCTCTATCCAACGATACCAAAATTGGATTAAAAGCTTCAAGATAAAAATTTGCCTAGGTGGTGATGTTCTGGGTAAGTTATTTTAGTGCATTATCGTTTAAATCAAACTCAATTTTTTTTTAAAATATGATGTAAATGTAACAAATGATACCTCGTTCGACTCGACTCTTCGAGCTCTATCCAATGATATCAAAATTGGAGTAAAAGGTTTAGTTTAAAAAAATTGAATAATTACTTCCAGACTACCGTATTTTTTTATTTAAATTTTGACTCTGAAAATTTGGCTATGAACCGTCATTTTTTATAAATAAATTTATTTCAGAAAAAGGACATTTCATCGCAAAACCTTGTGTGTAATATTAAGATATACTGTAAATTTTAGTGACTTTTCGCTTAAATTCAAACGCATTTTTCTTTTGTAAAAATTAACAATAAAGTAACAAATGAAACCTCATTCGACTCGTCTCGTCGAGTTCTATCCAATGATATCAAAATTGGAATAAAAACTTTAGTTTAAAAATTTGTCCTAGAGGGGTGACTTCTGGGTAGGTTATTTTATTGAATTTGCGCTTCACTTCAAACTCAATTTTCTTTTTTAAAAATTAACAATAACGTAACAAATTAACAATAACCCCAAAATTTTCAGCCGGAATAACTTGGAACTGGGTTGTTAGATCAGGATGTATGATAATCATTCGATTCCTTATCATTAACTGTACAACATTTCAAAAAATAGGGCAATTTCATCGTGCCGTTTTTAAGATATTGATCAATGAAAATATGATATATGGAGAACTAGTCAAAATTTTAAACTTATCCGTTTAATCCAATTTTGGTATCGTTGGATAGAGCTCGACGAGACGGGTCGAACGATGTATCGCTTGTTACATCTCTGCGATTTTTAAGAAAGAAAATTGAGATTGAATTTTAACGCAAAATCACTAAAAAGATCACCCCCAAACTTTCAGCCGGAATAACTTGGAACTGGGTTGTTAGATCAGGATGTATGATACCACATTCGATTCCTTATCATTAACTGTAAAACATATCAAAAATAGGGCAATTTCATCGTGCCGTTTTTAAGATATTGATCAATGAAAATATGATTTTTGGAGAACTAGTCAAAATTTTAAACTTATCCGTTTAATCCAATTTTGGTATCGTTGGATAGAGCTCGACGAGGCGAGTCGAATGATGTATCGTTTGTTACATCTCTGTGATTTCCAAAAAAGAAAAATGGTTTGGAAGCTAAACGCTATGGTTGGAAGCTAAACGCTTGAAGTTTAACGCAAAATCGCTAAAATAACCAACCCAGAAGATTACCCCCAAAACTTTCAGCCGGAATAACTTGGAACTGGGTTGTTAGATCAGGATGTATGATACCTCATTCGATGCCTATCGTTGGATAGAGCTCGACGAGACGAGTCGAACGATGTATCGCTTGATACATCTCTTTGATTTTTAAGAAAGAAAATTGAGATTGAAGTTTAGCGCAAAGTCACTAAAATAGCCGGCCCAGAAGATCACCTCCTAGGCAAATTTTAAACTTAATCTTTTAATCCAATTTTGGTATCTTTTGATAGAGCTCGTCGAGACGAGTCGAACATGTATAATTTGTTACATTTCTGTAATTTCCAAAAAAGAAAAATGGTTTGGAAGCTAAACGCTAAGTCCACAAATAACTTTTTCTCTAACTACACTATTTCTCAAAGTCCCACTTTTAATTATTTAGAGATGTGCGCAAACCTAATTTTTAAATAACGCCAAAAAGACATCCCAGAAGATCACCGCTTAAAAGACAACTTATAAGTCTTCCCAGAAGATCACCACTAAAATGACAACTAATTTGGCTCCCAGAAGATCACTTCAAGAAAGACAACTAAAAGGCTGTCCGATACCAGTAAAAAGACAATCAACTAATAAACCAAAACAAAAACAATTTTTATTAATTTTAAAACAAAATAAAAAAAAATCATAAAATAACAAAACTTCATTCAAAAAATTTGTCACCTAAACCCAACAATAGTTTTAATATCTTCTAATGTTTTTGTAACAATTTGTCTAGCTCGTTTTCCTCCATTCTCTAAAACTTCCCAAAGAATGCTTTCATCACGCATCAATTGGTGGTATGTCTCACGTATTGGTTTCAGATGCTTGCTAAAAATAGAAAAAATGATTTTATTTTTATCTAAAAAACTAACTCAATGACAGAGGCCAAATGAAGTTTAAACGCGAGTGTATCCAATCCTCTACAATCTTCAATCACCTGATCTGTACTCATCCCAGAGAACTCTCCATACAACATTACCTTAAAAACAAATTGGAATATTTGGAAGAAAATACTTTCCCTAAAATGTAAAAAAGAAACCAAATTGCTGATAGCAGGCCGCTTTTCTGGATCGAAAGTTATTTCAGGTTTGAAGTCACTCAGCGCTGATTTTATTTTCTCAACAATAATTTCCGTAGAATCCACCAAGCTGATAAATGATTTAGTTTTAGGATCCGATTTGCTCATCTTAACCATTGGATCACACAAGCTTTTTATTTTTGGGCAAGAAGTGTGCACCTTAAATAAGCAAAACATTATCAACGTACATTTTAATAAGTTTTAACCTGTTCCGGAATCGAGAAATATTCTGTACCGGTTTTATAATTGAAAGAATGCGCAATCTCTCTAAGCAGTTCTAAATGCTGTTTTTGATCACTGCCCACAAGAACATGAGTAGAATGATAACCAAGCACATCAGCTGCTTGCAAAAGAGGATAGGTGACTAGACCGATTGGAACAGCCTTGAGTCTAAATAAGCAGTAATCATATTGGTATAAATGAAAATTTTACTTGTTAGATTTGTCTTTAAATTGGCTGAGCCCAGTAAGTTTAGGCTTAAAGAAAACTAAAATTATGTACAAAAATAAAAAAAACCAAAGTAGATGCACTTCCTAATATCCACATCAATTCAGTAAGTTCTGGCACTCTACTTTGCTGGACAATTATCGTCTTTAACGGATCAACTCCAGTGGAGAGCAGAATTGCCAAAGTTTGACAAATATCCTCTCTAAGCTTAAATATAAATCAAAAGTCTTTGGAATAGATTTAAGAATAAACCTTTCTTGATGATGTAAACCCCATTGAAATAGAATGCAAATCCGCAATTTTTAATATCCGGCGGTTGTAATCCTCACTCTAAACAAATCATAAAAGAAAAATAACTTAGAAATTGCACACTTCCTGCAATTTGACGAAATGTCTAAGGAACCCCTGAAAAATCAAATATTCATATGAAAAATAATTAAATAAACCAAATAATTTCCAATGTGCATGATTCCAGTTGGTTGTACACCTGACATTAAAACTTTAGTCATTTGATTAATAAAATTAAGAAAATAATGCTAAAATTTTAATTATTAAGAGATAGGAAAATTTGAATTGGAAAATTTGAACCATTTTATAATTTTCTCCCTATTGACCATTTTTCTTTACCGATAACGAACATTTTTCATTTTTGAAATGGCGCCTACACAAAACGGTATGCCACAAAACGGTATGCCACAAAATGGTAATGGCAACAAAATGGTATGCCACAAATTGGTAATGGCAAATAATGGTATGCCACAAAATGGTATGCCACAAAATGGTAATATGGGAAAAAAGCGACAAAATGGTAATATTTAACTTAAGTAAAGATTAGCACAACGATCCAAATTAAACAAAATACCCACTATCTATTGAATAAAAAATCTGAGAAAAAAGTTTAATTTTATTTTTAAGTCACCGAATCAGAAAAATGATAAAACAAGTAAAATCACCGAATACTTAAAAAAAATCAATTTCAATAAAATAGTGAACTAGAAGTAATTTGACGAAAAATAGGCAAGAATGTCGAGTTGCTTATGATTTATTCCTTTCCAAACCTATTTTGTTAAACCAAGTCCATACCTATTTTGTTAAACCATACCATTTTTCAATCAACTGAGAAATTTTGCAATTTTGCAATCCTTGACTTCACGTCCATATTTTCGCTTACATTGAATTATTTGTCGATTAAGGATCTAAAATTTTGTAAGAAAAATAAAACAGAAAGCAGCAGATTTAAATACAAGGAGAGAAACATTTACAAAAGCAAATAAATTTTAATTTAAAATTATTTAACCGCATACCATTTTTCAATTACCATTTTGTCGCTTTTTTCCCATATTACCATTTTGTGGCATACCATTTTGTTGCCATTACCATTTTGTGGCATACCATTTTGTGGCTTACCATCATGTCGTATTTTTGTCCTATTACCATTTTGTCGCATACCATTTTATCGGGACACGTTTGAAATAGCTAAAGAAATATAGTGTAGTAGATAGTTCAAGAGCGAAAGAAATAGTGCATGGATAATCTATTAGGTTCTAAAAGAGATTATTCCTTTATTGCCCATTTTGGTGCAGGTGGGTTGTCATATTTTGAACGTTTGAGTCTTACTTATATATTTTCTTGTTGAGTTCATATAGTTTTTCACGTTTTGTTTATTTAAATATTTTTCATTTCAGAATTTGCCGTAATTGCACTTTGGATCGCCTAAAGTTGACTGATGCCTTCAAATTCCGTGTTAAAAGATGGTTTTGACAGTAATGCAGAGATGAAAGTAATTGTAAGTAATTTTTTGAAATTTTTTTTCGCTCTTAGGCAAAATTATACACTAACCTAATTTATTTTGGGAGGAGGGGGGATACAAAAAAAATTTAAAAAATAAAATATTTAATTCTTTCAGCCGTATAAACCTAATAAGGTTGATGTACTTTTGGCCAAAATATTTCCAGCGCGTTTTAGTGAGGCTACATTATTTGGATCAGTTGTAATCTTTGCTGTTGGGATGAGTGTTCTTGGACGATTGAAACGATAAATGAAATGAGGCAATAAATGATAATTATTTTATGTGTTTTTTGTAGGAAAATATGGACGATAAAAATTGTTTTTAGTTTTTAGACATTTATGACAATTTTTCTTTGCAAAGCTACATATTTAAATTACTATTTAGCCTTTTTCAATTTCTATTTTTTTTTATTTTATTAATAAAATGGACGATAGGAAGAAAACTGGCGGAAATAGAAAGAAACCATCATACAAAGAACGACAAGGAATTTCCTACGAACAGGGAGAAGATCCACCGTTTCTTGCACAGATGAAACAAAAACTAGGATATAAAGAGTACACTGTCGACGACAAGGTTTTTCTTTAAAAAATTATCTGGAGTTAGTCTCTGCCACAAGGGACCTTCATAAGAGACCTGTAAATTAAAAGCAATACGTTTTATAGTTTACCAAAGAGGATGAAGTTCAAGGGGAATCAGTTCATTCAGGGGATGATGAGGATGATATTCTAAACGTTCCAGTCGAGAGAAGACCACAGATCGTTGTGCTAGAACCAGGAAAGGATCTAACTAATGAACAGCTTCAAAAGGAAATTGATAAAAAGCGGGAGGAAGAAGACAGTAAGTATTTTATTCAGTCTAATTTATTCCTTAAGTTTGCCCAAAATTCTTTTACTCTTTATTTTCTATTTTTTAGAACAAAAAATTCTCCAAGGCAAAATTATATTTCGGAAGACGCAAAAACGTTCATCGAATCCAAACGATAGTAAAGAGGAAATTAACAAAAAGAAGCTAAAACCAGAACAACCTTCTAGACAACCGGTTCATAAACGATTGCTTTCATTTGGAAACGAGGATGAGGAAGAATAAATTTTTTTATCCTTTAGTTTTATTTAAATAATAAATAAAGTATATTAAAAACTAAAATTGTTAAAAATGCCTCAAGTAAGAATAGGGGAAAGCAAGATCAAATAACCTTTTGGAATGTTAGAATTTTTAAAATAAAACAAATTTTTCTAATTTCCACCACTGCTGCCACTATCACAGTTAGTATTTTTTAAGGCTATTTTATCATCATCCACTGGCTGACGTCTACTAGCATTGCTTGTTTTGTAAGTATATTCTGGGATAAATAGTCTTCTGGTTCCATGAACACGCGCGTCAAAGCGACCTCGCGTTCCCTAAAAAATTTTAATTACAAAAGCTCAGAAAAAAATTAACCTTTTTGCTGCGCTTATAGAAGATTGCTCCGAAAGTTATTACAGAGAAGAATGCAATTCCCATTATAGCCAATGTTGTAAGATAAATTTCAGTGTTTTTAGAGCCAAACCTAGAAACGCCAAGATCTTGCTCCCGTTCTTTTTCTTCTGAAAGCAGACGTAGTTCTGCACTTGAGTGTGTCAAAATTTCACAATGATTAAAATTATCTGGTGTTCGGAAGTATGGGCAACTCTAGAATAAATTTTCCCTTTATAATTCGAGTTAAAATTTTACCAATGATGGACAGAAATAAGCATCCTGTGAAAGCACAGCCTTTGAAAAATTATAATTTGGTCCACTGATGAGGCGATTCCAAAGCCATTTTGCAGCGTAATTGTGGCCTCGTCGATTTAAGAGTGGCTAAAACTTGAAAAGATTTTTTGACTATTCTTTATCGATAACATTAACCTTATTTGGTATAAATAATGAATATGGGTAGCGAGAATGTAGAGTCAAGAATGGAAGTGTCAATGCATTAAATGTTTTTCTTTTAACACTTTGGACATGAGACTGAATTGTGGCAAAAGCATGTGCCCATTTAGTAGATAATGATTGCATAAATCCATCTGGTTGTTGTCGAGAACATGGACACCGGGCCTTCATTAGATTCTCCTGTTCAATGTTTTGTTTAAAAATAAAATACATTTTACCTGTTGTTGAAATGAAGAACTAATATGTATAGGACCAACGAGAACAACAAAAGCTTTGTGAATTCCACGGTTTAAAATATCCATTGCCCTAACAAGTGCATCTGTATCAGGGCCAGTGCAATTATTACAAATCTTTTAAAATTTGTTATATTTAAAAAACTAAAAAAACCTCTTCAGTTCCAATTGTTATTATCACCAAAGTCCATGTATTCCACGTATCCACATCTTTTAGTTGTTTTATTCTCCTCACTAATTCTGTAGCTTGTGAAGGCATAAATTTACTCCCAGCTTCGCCCATAGCAACATTTAATTGGTTTTCAGGTAATTGATCACGAAGGCCCATTCCATGAGAAACACCAAGCAAATTATTTGAAGGGACAAATTCACGAAGAATGTTTGGAACTGTGACTAGACCATCAATGGTCGCACCAATGGGGAAGGCGGCACCACGAAATTCAATGTCTGCTCTTGAAGTTAGAAACTATAATATTTACTTGAACTTTTAAAAACCTCGGCCATAGACCAATCCCTGTCGCTAGTGAATCACCCATTGCTGCAATTATACCAATATCTTCAGGAGAAAGATTTGAGGTTGATGTTCCCGTCAACAAGTCTATAAATACTTTAAAAAGAAAATTTCATAAAATTAACCTGCTTTAATTTTTGGGCATGAAAAAGTCTTTCGATTGTTAAATACAGAATTAATTATAGATACAATATCATCAAGCCTTTGTTGTTCAGAATCAATAAGTTTAACAGGAGAAAGCATTGAATTGATTAAATCCTCATTCCTGTTTTTTAAAGTTTAAAAGTAAACAAACAAAAGGGGTCGTTTTTGGCGCCCCTCCCCCATCCATCGAAGACCAAAAATTCCATGATCGAAATTTTTTCAAATTTTTTACAATTATTTAAATCGATAAAATAAAACCTTTCATTGTTAAAGTCATCATCGTCCATATCATTTAAATTTTCCAACGAAGAGTCTGAAGAACTTTCACTCGATTTGCCAGTATTATTTAAATGCTTTTTTATCGCTAAATACAAAAGAATTTTTTATTACTAACAATAAAATTTATTTAACCCACGTTTATGCCCATTAAAACTTTCTTCTTTATGTTTGTTGTTTGTTTGAACTAAAATAACATTAGGTTTTGAGCTTGCGACAACTTCCCTCAATGTGCTAATTGTTTGAAGATGAGAAGACAAGGTTGTTGATATTCCAGTATTTGATGTAACAGTAATTTTCAAAAATAAAAAGGCAAATTGAAGAAGCGACAAGTGAATTTCGGTGAGCATTAAATCCGTGAGAATCTACAAAATTTTATTACAAAAAAATTTGTGAACTTTAAAAGAAAAACTGAAAAACGCGTCAAAGTCTCGTAATTGAAATTTTTATCGAAATTTTTTAATCGAAATTTTGGCATAATGTCAATTTTACAGGAAATGATGTTTTGAAATTAGACGTTTTGAATTATTTTTCGCGGAAATTTAAAATATTTAATCGAATCCGGGATTCGAGTTTTTTTACTTTTACTCGTATCTTAAATTTTCTTCGTGTGTTAAAAATTATTTTGTGAATTCATACTTAAAATAAAATCCATTTTAAAACCTTTTTTAGATTTGTATTCATTTTTCCAAAAATTTTCTAACTCTTCATCACAATTAATTTAAGATAGTCCCTCGCACTCGGCTAACAATAAAAAAGCATTATTTTGTGTAATCTTAACCAAAAGATCATAACTTCATTAAATTCTAATATTTGCAGTGATCTTTTGGGGTTTTAACTGTAGCTCGCCTTCATGGTTTACATTCTCAACCATTGTCGGACAATGTTGTTTCGCTTCTCCCACTACTTTTTCATTTTTTCTTTTCAATCTTTTTCAGCCAAAAGACCAACAAATAATTAAAGTATTTCACTACATCCAAAACGGCCACGCTAAAACTTAAAATTTATTGGCTAGAGAAACAAATCCACAACATTTCAATAAAGAACCAGCAAACACTGGTTGGAAGACAATCCACGCGCAATAATTATGTATGTATATTGTAACATAAATACCTAGGTAATTTAATCATTTAGTACATATTTCACAAGTAAATGTTAAAATTTATTTTTCTAAATTCTTTTTAAAATAGGAGCATACTTCCCGTTTTTCTATTTTCTTTAAACATTTCTCAGTTTGCTCTAATTTCGGCACTTCCCTTTTCATTTCCATCATTTCATCTTTATACGCGCATACTTTTTTAAAATTTTGCCATTTATATTGAGTCCATGTGTTAGTGTGGCAATTCGATAATGTGTGTGAATGGTAAGTAGCAAAAAACTAGAAAATACTTTAGCATTAAGGCTAAGTTTTTTCCAATTGTTTTGTGTGGTAATAACAACAGGACAGTACTCCGACAAGTACTGTCCTGTTCGGGTGCTGTCCTGTTTCTCTACTATCCTGTTAGGGAGAATTAGCCAACTCACAATGTAAGGAGATAAAGCATTGCCTGTTTGCGATTTCTTAATCGCGCCAGACGCAATCCTGATTTAGTACGTATTAGCCAACTATCCAACTCAATTCTCTATCATAAAACCTTTTGTCACCACATGCCTCCTTGAGTTTTAAGGACCAATGGTCTTGATAATGTCGGCCATTGCTGTCGATGACGTGCTTCCCAATTTTTGATGAAAATCAATATTGATTATTCACTTTGGCTGGAAGGAGAGCGGTTGGTTGGAGGATAAGGAGGAAAAGGCGAATGTATGGTGGTTGAAGGGGCCGGACTTTTTTTTTCTCAATAACAAACAGCACATACAAACACAGTCCCTGCAGCAAAGGACAAATGGAAATGGGTGATGATGAGAAGAGCAAAGCCAAATGTGGTACTTTTACGCTTTTAACGAAAAACTTAATACTTCATAAAAAACATGCTATCCAGCAAAAACAGCAATTTGAAGCTAACTCCACTGATCAAAGAATGTTCTCGTCAAATGTGGATTGCTGTCACTTCACTTTTTTCGAGATTCAACAAGGTCGGGGAACATATGTACATATCTGAACAATTAAAATTTTAAATCTTGGGCATTTTCTATCATTTGTAATTCTTTGATAATATTAGGCATTCTTTAAATAACAGCAGCGATGTTTATTCCGTGTTTTTCCTTTGTCGACTCCTTACATATTCATAGTATTATGTGTTTGTTGGCTGCTTGGACACAATTAGGAGACTTCGCAATTTGATAATCAATAATTTTTTCGGTCCTCACTTTATGTACTATATGTGCTCTTACACACCCGCCTTAGTTGGTCGCCATTGTAGTCCTACTTTTTCAGCTTTGTGTTGTTCTTTTTTTACCTCTTATCCCAATTCGCCAATCCAAATTCCGAATAATTTTCCTATTTCCCTTTCCAGCTCTTCTATCGCCACACCATATCTCACACAACCTTTTACAAATGCTATGCGTGTGTGCATCTACTTTTACCGATAACCCCTTCTCAAACCATTTTATTTATCAAATTTAAATTATAACACATCCCGGCGATCAACATTTTTGGACTAGCTCTAATACATACACAATTAATCGCATAAATAGATAGAAGCATATTAAATAAATTAAAATAGAACATTTCTTTTTTGGATTATTTTTTGATTTGTCTAAATTAAAATTAACAGTAAGTTGCTGTTTTTTATGCTACGTTGTCATAGAGATGTGCTTATAAGCGAGTGCTTTTTACATCCAAAATTTAAATTTCAAAACAAAAAATTCCTTAAATGTATTAATCTTTGATTTCTTTTATTAATGATCTTTATTTTCTTTCAGAAAATTTGAGAGCCATTGTTGAGCTCAATTCATAATAGACCTCTTATATTCTTAACAAGTTTTCCTATTATTCATAAGTGAAATTGAGTTGCGACAACTTCGCATCATTTGCAACAAGGCAGAACAGAAGAGACACTTGTTACAACGGATCGGGAAACAACTACAATCAGCGTCCCTGCTGATAACAGTGCAATAAAATCCCAGAGAGACCAGATCTCAGTATTTGAGGTAAATTATTTATTTATCGTATTAGTTTGTTGGTATTGGAATTCCTTTTCTTGTATTTTCCTTGTTTTTTTTTTCTAAAAAATGCACTTAAAGGTTTTTTAAATAATCTAGGTTTTAATCATTTAGGAAGAAAAGCCGTATCAACTCTTTTCTAACAGCGAATCAGCAACAAATATCGGAGAGAGTTCCCAACTCAGACGTTCTTCACGAGTTTCAGCATTAAACGCCAACAGAAGGATTCAAAGAAAAGAAGGGAACAAAATCGGTAAGAAAAAAATTAATTTAGATATATACAATTTTTTCTTTAGCTTTTTCTACTGAAGCATCTCAAGTTTTGACAGGATCTACTGAAGAATCTTCAAAAATGGTTTATTCTTAATTCGTTAAAAACATTAAAAATATTTTGCTATTAATTTTTCATAATAATTTGCGTAAACTCGTCTTTCATTTCCATCCATTTCCCCCATTTTATTCTATTTCTTACAATTAGCTTTAATCTTTAGGTCCAAGAGACGGCAGCTATGGATGTAGAAATCGCGTCTCCATTTCTTGGTGAGGACCAAAATCCAGAACAAAGAGTTTCTACACTGAAGCGAAGATTGAAAAGAAAATTATCTTGTGGTCAAGCACTTGATCAATATGATTGCAAATTTGGGGTAATTTATTAATTTCATTTATTAATTTAATTTTAATAACGCCATTTATAAAATTTTAAAAATTCATTTAGAATAATTCTTAAAATCATTTGCAGATTCGTTTAGATGCTCAAGGCGATGTGGTACTTATGTCAGACGAGAGTGAGATTTCTTCACTTAATGAGGCTGATGTTGGAAGGCTACGGGTGCAATATGAAAATGTAGAGCTATTTTAAAATTCGTCAAAAAATTCTATTTTCTTATTTTTCAAGGTTCAAAAACATGAAGTCTCTGATGAGGTGCAACTTCAACGAGATCAGCAAATTAGGGAATTAGAGGCTATTCTTCGAATTGAGGAAGCAAAGTTGCTTATGATGAAAAAATTAAGGCATAGTCAGTTACAACATGACGAGAAAAAACTGGTTTGTTAATTAATTTATTAAGTTTCAATAAATACATTTACCCTTCTAAAGGAGAGTGGTGCCAGTGCTGCCAGTGTTCGTCGACTTGCACCTTTACAAAATTCCTCAGGACATGCTTATGCACCTAAAGTTGCCATTGCTCAAAATCAACTCCAAAGGGAAAAGAACTCGACTTTATCTTCCAATAATCAACAGAAATTATCAGCAACTTCAAAATTAAATGGTGCTACAGCTCCTCAACATATGTCTGGTGATAAAAAGGGAGGGATTGGAGGTTTATTTTAATTCTGTTTTAACCAAGTTATCTTTTTTTTAAGCTTCCAAATCTTCCGGCGATTCGACTGGCGAGATGCAAGGTCCTGTTGGTACTGCGGCTATAGGCGGAATTCAGCTTTCTACTTTACCGCCTCAACATTTACAGGTTATTTTTGTTTCGAATTAATATTTTTAGAATTGTTATTCTTTCATTTTTAGGTTATTCAACAATTATATGAGCGTCTTTCGCAAAATCCACATCAAATGGCTAATTTGATCAAGACGCTTCCTCCACAAACGGGACAAGCTTTAACCGAGCTTCTACGGCAATATGCATATGCACAAGCATCTGGTGCCGCATCTCAACAAGCAACGAAATCCTCACAACAACAAAAGCAGCAACAATCGACAGCTCCAACTTCCCAATCTCAAATTGATGCTGCAAACAAACAAGTTTATAATTATCTTTTTGGATAATTATTTTTAATTATTTTTAAGGCACGCGAACTTACTCAACAGAATATTTCCAAAGCGCGCCAACAGTTGCGTCGAGAATTGGATCAATTGGTCACCAAATTACCTGTACCTAAAGCTCCTCTTCCAGATTTATCATTTGTGCCCAATGGAGGGAGTAACCAACCTGAATTTGTTTACCTTCTTGGCTTGGATTTGACTGTTCAAAGAGTTCTTAAAGACAGGCAGATGTTCAAGTTTGTCTCTTATTAATTTAAAGTCTATACAATTTTAAATAATAGAAAACCTTACATTCCTCCTTATCGATGTGAAGAATGCGATACCGATTTTACACCTTCTTGGAAGGCCATTTGTGGTGATAATGAGGTTTTCCATTAGAATTTTCATTTTGTAAATATTTTCTAGGAATATCATTTATATTGTGAACGTTGTGTAAGGCTTGCACAGAAACGAAAAGTCTGTCTTGACTATAAAGCACTATTGAACCGTGCTTTTCAGCAAATTAAGGAGCGTGAAAAGGTTTTTTTATAATTTTGAAGAAGTTTAGAAGATCCCAGATAACTTTAGCAATCTTTCACATTTTAACTTTAATTCTTTTTCATTTTAGGAATTTGAAAGACATGTTGTCTCTGGAAAATTTAATGTCGATCCCATATTGCCTTTACCTTCGTCAGCTGTTCCTACTAACGTTGCTAGTGCTCAAAAGCAGTCTACAACGGATGGAAAATTAACAAAATTGCAGCAACAGAACAACGGTTTGTTTAAACTCTAATTGTGTGATAAAATTGTCAGGAGAACCTTTTAGAATTTACGACTCAACTAAATAAATGTTAATTTATTAATTTTAAGCTCCGGTCACTTCTGTTTCTTCCCTAAATCATCCCAAGGATAATGCCCAGCCAATTGCTCCACCTGTCCAACATTTAGGTACTAGCCAACAATCAGCAGCATTAAACTTGAGTAAATCTGCTTCTACGGGGAATGCTTCAAATGTTTTGTCTAATTCTGCTAAGGTATATTAGTTTGTTGAGGTGTTTCTGATTAGTTTGTAATCTTAAAAACACCGTTTTTAGACTGCCGTTCAGAATCAGACAAAAACAGGTGCATCAACTGTATGCAATGCCAGCGCTTCTACTAGTTCCTCTAAACGCGGTGTTACAAACGCTCGTGTTGCAGTAAATAATCCATTGAGTAATACTGGTACAGCAACATCGAATGCCGCAGCTGCCTCTGCTGCTTCCAATCCTCTGGCTTTACTTCAACAAAATCCAATCTTCCAGCAGGTATTTTAAGGTTTTAAGATTTTTTATTTAACTGCTTTTCTTGCAAGCAAATCGCTGCGATGGCGGCTCTTTCCAATTCGCCGATTCTCAGACAGTTGGGGCAATTGGCTTCAAATCCAGTGATGCTGGCGACGCTTACACAAAATCCATTGGTTTTACAGGTTTTAATTATACTTTTACATGTAACACCGTCGTTTAAGCAGTTGTTTGCTGCAATGACTGCTCAGCATCAACAGCAGCAGCAACATCAACAACAACGTGCTGCCCAACATTCGACGATTGCTTCATCTGCAGCAGTTAACGTTCCATCAGGAGCAGCGCATGCTCTAGCACAGATTGCACAAAAGTCCAGTCAGCAAATACAACAGACTCAACAGCAGCATCATCGAGCTTCGACGGTCGCCACCTCCTCATCTGCCTCACATTCCTCTACACATAATTCTGCTTCAAACGCGACAATGTCCGCTGCTTCTAACCAGCAACAGCAACAATCTGCTCATTTGGTGATGATAAGACTGTATAATTAATTTTTAAATTTTTATTTGCAGGCAAATTTGGCAGCAGCTACCAATCCGTTGCTTGCTTTACAGACACAACTCGCTCAAAATCCACAATTGTTTAATCAACTGAGTGCGAATCCTCAATTCCGACAAATGATGCAAATGTATTTCCAACAAGGGAAGGGAGGTCCCACTACTTCAACTAGCGGAAGTGGGAAAAAGTAGAAGTATTTAAAGTCAATAATTGACGTATTATTGTTGTGAGTCTTTCGTTTTTAAAGTTTTTAGTTTTTCGCTTTTAATTTAGTTGATGTCCGGGTTTTTATTTTATGCAATGTATGTACTCAAACAGAAAATGGTGTTGGTTTTTCTACAATGACTATTAGTTTTATTCTGGTCGTTTTTGTTGGTCTGAGGTTCCTGATTTGACGTAAAGACGATATTTTTATTATTTTAAATATTTATTATGAGAGGTTGAACTACTATACTAAAATCCGTGGGCATTTATATTCTTTAGATATAAATACATGTTCAACTCTCGTGTTATTAGGTATATGAAATTTCTAGTTCTATAAAACGTACATTCATATTTATTTTCTGCTCATTTCTATGCTCGTTTAGTTTTCTGATCACAATTCTGTTTCCAAATGTCTTCCACAATTCATTATTTGTTCTTTTCTTGTTTGACCTTCGTAAGATTTTATTTTTTTCCGTGCTTTGTTTCAGATTATAAACCTAAAGTTTCTAAATGCTTGGAGGTTTTAATTATGGTTTTTCGCATGAATCCTCATAATTCAAATTTTTAAAATTTCCAAGTATGTCCGTTATTCTTCAATGATTTTATTAAATTATTTTCATAAATGTTAAAGTATCGCCTCTGTGCTCTTCGCAACACCTCTTCTTCCGCTTTTCCATAGGAAATTTTGTTAAGATAGACCCAATTCATTTTACTTGCTATTTTTAAAAATATATATTTTTTTTGGGTTTCAGTTGCGAATAATATTCGCTTTTTTACTGTTTTTACTTCGTTGAAAAAGACTGTCAATTTAGAATTTGTATAAATTGATAAAAATGGGGTTTGAAAATCTTATCTTTACCATCTACTGATTATTGTTACAATATTGAAACGATATATTAAAAATAATCAACTTAAAAGCATAACACCTTAACAGCAGAACACCAACTTGGAAAATAAGCAAGAACTACATCTATTCCCCCTCAGTAACTTACATTAACTTAATGACAACTCAAAATATTGTTTCAATGATCACTTTTAACAGAAAAATTTCAATTTTAATCTACAATTTTACATAAGCAAAATTCGCATCTCTTTTTATGTGTAAATAAGTTTTTTATTGAAATTTTAAAGAGAATAAACGAAAGATGACATTTTTGAGGGTCTGTTACATTTTTTTAATTTTTTACTTTGTGGAGTGTATCGGGATTATCTCCTTTCTTCTCTCCGTTCATTCATTTGCCTTGTCGCGCACGATAGACCTCCATATCCGCCTCATACCGCTTCTTGTCATCAGCAGCCTTTAAAAATAGAGATTATTTCAAATTCAGAATTGCCTCAAAAATACTAAAAATATTTAAAAAATACCTTCTTCTCCCAAACGGATTTCTCGGAAGCAGACAACTTCCCCCACTCCACACCTGCAGCCTTAGCGACGTCAGCGACACTTATAAAAACATATTATTAGAGTTATAAATTTAAAAAAACAAACCTCATTCCCGGCTTCTTGATGCGCTCTCTATTCTCTTGCATCCAAATGAAGTACGCAGATTGAGCGCGCTTTGGCATATTAGGATCCTTCGTTTTTTTCGAAGCTTTTGGCATTTTCACTTTTTATTAGCTTTTATTGAAGAAAATAGGTGTTTGCTTGAAAATTTCGTTAAAAGATTAATTTAAAAATGTAACAAATTTTTAATAGAAAAATCGACAAAAAATATTCTAATGCCTTAAACGAGGACTTTTGAAATTGTTATATAAAATTTTATATAGGAAAGAAGTAAAATTTAAGGTGGTGAAGAAAATATATGAAGGGAGAAATTGAATGGGAGGCCGTTGCTGCCATCGTTGTTTGGAAGGAGAAGAGGAGTTGGTTGGTTGGGGAGGAAAAGGGTTAGTTGGCTGGGCTTTGACTGTGTTGAGGAGCATGAGTATAGGGGCACACACTATTCTATTGCTTGGGAGCGTACTACCGCTAAGGAAGGAATGGGTGGGAAAGAGGACCATTTCAGTCAGAGGATTGTTTAATATTCTTAAGAGGGTAAAAATCAAAAAAAAAATCGAACGAAACTCTAGCAAATAAAGAGAAACGCGTTAAAATATAAAATCACAACTAACTCGACAGTTTGATCGAACGAACTTAACTACTAGTCTAATTAACAAATTTTTGGATTTCTAAAGTATATCTGAGAAGAATTCTAAAAATTGGAAATTCGGACTGGAAAGGCACCTTTTCTGTCAGAACAAGGAAGATAAAAAAATGCTATTCTATTGAGGGGTTGACTACTGCTGTTGCTTGGGCAGCCGTTAAAAAGAGAAATAATATCGTTGACGCGCAGCGACAACTAAGACCTATGTTAGGGGATTTGAGAGAATAAAATTTTGGGAGCTGCCACTGCCGTTATTTTTATGAGAAGGAAATATAAGCAATGGAAAAAGCAATAAGAAAATGGATAATAGCAAGAAAAGACCTGACGACAACGAGCCCACTCTAAAGGGGCGATCACTGAACACATACAATATTATGAAAAATATTCTTTCGTTGTCGCTCTTTTCTCGTTTAATAAATATGACACAATTCCAATTTTGAAATTAGGGAACGATTGAGTACCAACCCGGAGCTTATCATTTTTAGACGATATGTTATCAACCAAAAAAGTTTATGATTCAGCAGGTGGTACTCAATCGTCACATTCTGAATCAAGGCTAATAAGTAAATTCGAGTCCTGTTATTGTTTGGATAAATATGAGACTTTAGAAAAGATTTCATTGTATTTGATCTGTTGTCGTTGTTTAGAGAAAGGACTCGCTTAACAAAAATGTGGAGAATGAAGAGTATACATATGTAGAGGAGTGCTTTCTTCTCTTTTTTTTCGTGGGGAAGGACGTCAACAAACTTACATGTTGTCGACGACTACTACTAATACACTATGGGGGTCGATATGAGAAGAAAAGGGATGACTAGTTGGTAGGCCATCACAGTCTTGGTGTGACACCCCTGCTGTTTATAAATAAAGAGCGAGTACTGAGAAAAGGATAGTTAAAAAGAAAGCGAGTCGGGAAAACCAATGTGTGGGATAAAGCTTCTATAGGGTAGTTTAAAAAGCAAAAAAATATATTGAAATCCAGAGTTTTTGGAATTTAAAAAATTTAAAAGAAAATATATTTTGGATATACTGTAGTGTACCGGAGGCAAAATCAAGATTCAAAACACATACCATTCGATTCGTCTCATCGAGCTGAGTCGAATGGTACCACTCCCTATCTGCGGAAATGTCTACGAGTTAAGATATAGGTCCCTGAAAATCGAAAAACCATAGGGGGGACCAAGCTCATTTTTGGGGTCAAAAATTCGAAAATGCATATGATAGCTCATTCAAAAGATCTCCTCGAGATGAGTCGAATGACACCAAATTCAGCGTGATTGGATGACTTACACGATGGCCGTGCTTCGCTGGCGGCCGTGCTCGCTTCGCTCGCGGCGGCCGTAGCGAAGCGGCGGCCGTCGTTCCGCTCGACATGCCCGGCTTCCTTCGCAGCGGCAAAAACTTTTTTCCGCGGAGACCGTGTGTAAGGGGACAGAACAACTGATTATAACTTTGTTCAAACTCATCCAATCATGATGAATTTGGTGTCACTCGACTCTGCTTGACGAGCTCTTTCGAATGAGCTATTATTTGCATTTTTCGAATTTCGCGCCCAATTGTGTTGCGCCGAAATCGCCGGCGCCGAATTGAAGGCGCCGAATTGTGCGCGCCGAATTGTGGTGCTCCGTAATATTATTTAGAGCGGAACGACGGCGGCCGTCGTTCCGCTCGACATGCCCAACTTCCT
>ABLG01000400.1:0-17647 GCA_000172435.1 Meloidogyne hapla
TACAATTAAGAAAAAGAATCCCCATTCAGAGACCTTTCGAATGATATAAGAATTATCCGGATCGGTCTAAAATCAAAAAAGTTATAGATCAAAATCGGCTATACTGAAACGGCGGATACTGAAACGGCGATACTGAACCGGCGATACTGAAACGGCGATACTGAATCGTCCTTATCCGGTCTTAAACTGGGTACAGCCCACTTAGTCGCGGGCCACTTAGCCGCGACCACTTAGTCGCAGGCCACTTAGTCGCAAACCGTTTGTTTTGTTTTCTTTTTTTTCCTAATTCGCCCCACCTCATCAAAGTTCTTAGCTAGTTCTGGAGATTCTGTTAGTGGTATTTTGGTTCTTATCCAACAGAATTGGGTTTTAAAGATTTTTTTTTGGAAATTATTAAAAATTTTAGAACTAACATAACAGTCCGATTTCATCAATTCGCGGATCAAAATTCTACTGTCAACATCGTTCAACTGCTGAATTACCTACTAGTGCTTGTGGAGCAGAACCTTATGATGTGAGGACTGCTTCTCAAGATGTGATAGCAAGAATTTAGACGAAAATTGGTGGAAAATGAATAAATTATAGAAAAATCACCAACATTAAATATACAAAGGTCAAGGTTCTCTTTATTTATTGGATTTTTAAATTAATAGGGACTTAATCTGGACTCCGATCGATCATTAGAAAGTTATAACTTGATAAGTACAACTCTTTCCAGAGTTTTACAGGTTTATTGGTCTGTAACTTTCTAATGATCGATCGGAGCTGATCAGTCCAGTTGGAAAAAAGATTCAGCTTATCGAGGGCTTTTGAATGATATAAGATTTATACAGATTGGATCATAATTTAAAAAGTTATGACCGATCAAACATGGCTGGTTCTCTAGTGGCCGCACTCTAGTTGCCCATTCCGCAAAACAAGTGCATCTTTTCAGTCGAATTGTCTTCAGTCCAATGGTCTTAAGTCCAATTATCTATCAGTCCAATCGTACTTCAGTCCTATTGTCGTGCCACCATCTTGTCAGGCAGAAAATCACGAAAAAATGGGATCAAATGTCATTTTTCAATTTTTTTCGGTGGCCGAACGTTTCGTTACTGAACTTTTCGTCACCGAACCTTTCGTCACCAAACCATTCGTCCCTGAACCTTTCGTCACTATTCACCATAAAAAAAGAGATAGCACATCTGGATGGACGAATTAAAATAGATTTATGGAAATTAAGTTGAATAAAAAAAAAGTTGAATAAAAGAAAGTTGAATAAAAGAAAGTTGAATAAAAGAATAAAAAAAAATTAAGGTGAATAAAAGCCTATTCATTCAAATTTAGGCTTTATTTACGAATAGTCTAAGTACAGGATAATTTTAAACCATGTACCGAATAGCCTAAATTTGAAATGAATAGGCTGACGCATGTACCCAGACCAACTGGCCATAGGTTCCGAAACGCGGAAATATCGCATAAAACCCAAAAATAACTGGTTTACTGTTTGTCTGTGCGAACGTTCTGAATAAAATTTAATCCTTTTTTGATTGATGAGATGCCATAGCGAAATGAATTTGAGGGAGGAAGAAAGTCTGACCATTCCGAGTCTTTAAGAAGGAAAAAAGGAGGGGGGTACAAACTTGAATATTACCATTTTTACTCCTATTTGCTAAAATGGATGTAGGCTCATCATCAGATGAGGGACAAATTTTTTCTTCATCTTCCGAGGAGATGGAAGACTTACTCGAATTTATTGTGGTAAAATCTAAAAGAGGTTCATCTCTATTAACTCGTGAAGGCTTTGAATACATGGGGATCCTTACTTGAACAAAATCCGTTGTTAAGCAAATTTGTAAAGCGAATGATCAAAGAATTTGCACAATTGGTAACTACGGTACTGTCTCCTACGTAGGAAATTTTGTGCGAAAATCCTGGTCTAGAATAAAAAATAAATAAAAAATAAAATTTAAAAATAACCATTATTCTACAAGATCAAAAGGCACAGATTAATTAATAACCAACAATTCCCAAAGATTTGCTCATATTATTCCAGTTAAACCCATCAGCTTACAATTCTTCCATAACAAACTGACCAGGTACAATTGGACAAAGAAAATCAAAAAGCTGTAAAACTTACCCAAAAATTATTATAGGTCACCACAGAGATACTTATTTGCGGACAAAACTTGCGGACATTTAACAAAAATAAAAACAAACTTTTTGTTTTTGTCTTCTTTTTTATCTTCTTCTTTTTGTTTTTGTCTTCCTTTTTATCTTCTTTTTTATCTTCTTCTTAATGTTTATCAACATATGCGTGCTGTACTGCACTAGGCAGCAGCATCAACATATGCGTGCTGGACTGCACAAGGCAGCAGCATCAGCACATGCGTGCTGGACTGCACTAGGCAGCAGCATCAACACATGCGTGCTGGACTGCACAAGGCAGCAGCATCAACACATGCGTGCTGGACTGCACTAGGCAGAAGCATCAACACATACGTGCTGGACTGCACAAGGCAGCAGCATCAACACATGCGTGCTGGACTGCTCTAGACAGCAGCATCAACATATGCGTGCTGTACTGCACTAGGCAGCAGCACCAACACATGCGTGCTGGACTGCACAAGGCAGCAGCATCAGCACATGCGTGCTGGACTGCACTAGGCAGCAGCATCAACACATGCGTGCTGGACTGCACTAGGCAGCAGCATCAACACATGCGTGCTGGACTGCACTAGGCAGCAGCATCAACACATGCGTGCTGGACTGCACTAGGCAGCAGCATCAACACATGCGTGCTGGACTGCACTAGGCAGCAGCATCAACACATGCGTGCTGGACTGCACTAGGCAGCAGCATCAACACATGCGTGCTGGACTGCACTAGGCAGCAGCATCAACACATGCGTGCTGGACTGCACTAGGCAGCAGCATCAACACATGCGTGCTGGACTGCACTAGGCAGCAGCATCAACACATGCGTGCTGGACTGCACTAGGCAGCAGCATCAACACATGCGTGCTGGACTGCACAAGGAGAAGCATCATCATCGGCACATCATCTTGAGTTCTACGAAATGATTTAATTTTAGAGATATAAGAAGTTAAAAATAAACCTTTTTGAATCAAGAAGTTTCGATTCCAATGCTTCTTCATCTTCCATCATCTTTTGAACACTGAAAACCAATTGAATTTGTTTAAAAATTGAATCAAGAATCCGCAAGTTTTGTCCGCAAGTGGAATTGACCAGTAGAAGGTTAAGGAAATTAAAAAAAAAGAAAGCTAAAATAAATAAAAATTAAAATATAAATAAAAGAAAAAAGAAAGAAAACTTAATTAAACCTGGCAAAACAAAACTCAAATTGTTAAAATAAAATCATCTTGAATTGTAAAATACAGCAAAAAGTTCTTGTTTTGATTGGTGAATCAGTTTGATTGTTGAATCAGAATAATAAAATATCACTTTTATCTAAAAGTTAAAAAAAATATTTTAAAAAATACAACAAAACGTGGGGTAAAAAACAAACAAAAGAAAAATTGCACGAAAGATAAAACAAAAAAACGATGCGATAAAAGAAAAATCAATAAATAGAGTAACGAGAAGACCGACAATAGAGAACATAAAAATATTTGCACCCCATCAAAAGTTTTACTGAAAGCAGACGGGAGGAAATATCAAGATCAGAAAGAAAAAAGTTGCTTTATTAAATTGAACGTGAGCTAAAGAGAAAAGACAAAATCGATAACAGAGAAAAAGAAAAGAGAAGAAAAAGAAAAAAGACTGTACAAAACAGAGAAAAAATTCGGTGTGTAAAATTACAAAATGCCAATAAATAAAAATTGTAATTTTACAAAATGCCAAAAATGCAGTTCGCCAGTCGTCCACCTAGTAAATTTTTGGTAAGACAAGTATTTTCCGGTTTTCGTCATTTTTGGCATTGTGTCTTATTGTCTTACGGCATTGTGTCCGTCTTATTTTTGATTTTTTTACATTTTTCTAGTTTTTTACGATTGTAATACGTTCTTAACCATTTTTTAACTTAGAATGCCCAATTTTCACCAAATGTCATCAAGACGTCTTTCTCTTTTTAAATCATTTTTAATTAATTTATGCAAAACAACAAATTCAATCCACACTTCATGTCAAAAATTTGCAGAATCTTCAAAGCCTTCAATTGATGTTTATTCTTTAAATAAATGTCAGATGGAATTTAACAGGTTTTTTTAAATAAAAATATTTTTAAATAAACTTTTTGATTTTTTAGTGGCGCCGGTGGAGTTGAGGCTGCTCTCTTCACAAACGAATTGGTTGAAATGTATAGATGTTTTTCAGAAAGAAATGGGTGGAAATGGATACCTTTTGAGGTTTTTCTAAATTTTTTAAATTATAAATTCTTTTATAAATTTTAGATTGACAGGATAAAGTCAGCAACCACTGGCATTCGATCAGCTATTGTTTCTATTGAAGGAGAATGTTGTTATGCAAAATTGAGATTTGAGGTATTTATTTATAAAATTCTATAAATTAGTTTGGGATGAATTCATGATTTCCTGGGGGAAAAGGGAGGGGGGATTGCAAAAGATTTTCTATCGTCTTTGCCCCCCCCCCCCCAAAAAAAACTTCAAAAATAGAAAATTTTGTTTTCTCTTCTATACTCTCCTCGTGAATTCTTCTATCTTCCACCTCAATTTTCTATTTCTTTCGGATTTTGGGTGGAGAGTTGCTTCAGGTATGAGCCCGATTTAGATTAACTTTTTTTATTTTAGGGAGGAGTACACAGAGTGCAGAGAACGCCAATAACTGACAAAACGAGAATTCACACCAGCACTGCAAGCATTGCAATTTTACCTGAACCAGAATCGGTTTTTAAATTTAAGTATGTCTCTTTTAATTCTTTAAATTTTAGCCAGAATTGATAATTCAACCTGGTGATTTACGAAGAGAAACTATGCGATCGTCTGGTCCAGGTGGTGCTAATGTAAACGCAAACTCTACAGCTGTTAGATTAACACACATTCCAACAGGTTATTTTTTGATTCGATTTATTTTAATTTTTTTAATTTTGAAGGTATCAGTGTCAAGGCACAAGATGAGCGATATTTGGAAGTTAATGAAAAGGTTTATTATTTTTTCAATTAAAAAAAATTGCGTCCTTTTCCGGCCCGTGAAAATTTGGCCCTGTCCTGATTTTATCCAAATTGGAGTATTTTTCATTTTCGGATTCAACCAAATTTTTGTTTTTAGTTGGCCCATAAAAGACTATCTGCGATTCTTTTAAAACGCCAACTTGATCAAATTAACAGTCGATATTCAGGTGATAGGAAATTACAGGTATAAATATTTCTTTTTAATTACTGAAATTTATATTAAATTTTTAAGGTTGGTTCTCAAGAGCGTTCAGAAAAAATTAGGACATTCAATTATAAAGACAATCGAGTTACTGACCACAGATTAAAGGTTTTTCTGAGAGTTAAAAAAATTAATTTTAATTAAATTTTAGCATTCAATAAGCGGTGTTCATGAATTTCTAGAAGGTGGCGATAAATTGGAAGAGGTGGTGGAAATGCTGATGGAAATGTGCCTTGAAGAAGAACAAGAAGAGGAAAATAAACAAAAAATGAGAAATTCTATTTAATGTCTGGATTTTTATTTCTGAAGATTTTTTGTATTAAAATTATTTTTATCAACCTGTATAAGTTCTTCCAAAATGGCATTTTGTCCGTTAGACTTTAGTTAGACTCTAGTGTCCATTTTCATTTAATTCTTTAATATTCTAGATTGGCGTTATGTATTTATTGATTGGATTAAATGTCATCGTGGGAAAACAAAATCCTTTTTCTCTAACGCATGCTATTTTTTGATTATTGAGTTTTGTTTAAGAGGTGTCTCCCAATGGAGTTGCTCCATCAGCAAATATTCCGTGACAAGTTTTCTTCGATTGTTTGGAATTAGGTTTTTTTTTATTTTTAATTTTTTATGAAAAATTTTTTAATTTTTAGAAAACAGAAGGAAGAACTAGGCTTGAGTCAAGCCGATCTCCAGTTCCCCTCCTCCCATCTGCGGCAAAACTTGCGGACTTTAATTTTTTGTTAAAGTTTTACATTAAATTTATCAATTCAGTTGTTGGCCGGCCAACCGCAAGCTCATGCTGGACAGAAAGGCCAATCCTGCCTCAGATCATGATGTTTGTTTTTTTTTAATTTTTCGAATTTTGCAAATAAAAAATATTTTCAGTCCCTCGAGGCAAAGATGTAGATGATGTTCTTCATTCATCTACATGCTGGGTTCTTAGTGCCCTGGCTAGATGGAGGGCTTGTTAGTACTCCAGTATGGACAGTGGGACTTATTGCCCTGGCTAGATGGAGGGCTTTAGTTGCGCTCCAGTATGGACAGTGAGATTTATTGCACTGGCTAGATGGAGGCTTCGTAGTGCTCCAGTATGGACAGGGAGCTTCCCCACTTTGGCACTTTTATAACATTGCATCTTCTTTGTGGTTAGTTTATATCTCTATTGATCAATAAAACTCATTTAAATTATTTAAGCATGTGCCTAAATATTCCAGCTTATCCAACAAGAAAAAAAACGAAGAAAAAAGAAGACAAAAGGAACAAAAGAAAAAAGAAGACAAAAAGAACAAGAAGAAAAAAAGAACAAGAAGAAAAACAACAACAATGGAGATAAAGCTTGCAAATGGAACTACATCAAAGACTTAAAGTTTGTTTTTTTATTTTTTGGTAGATGTCCGCAAGTTTTGTCCGCACATAAATACTTTGTGGAAACCCTATAATAATTTTTTGTGGGCAAGTTTTGCAGCTTTTTGGTGGTCTTCATCCAACTGTAATTGGTCAGCTTTGCTTTGGAAGAATTGAAAGCTGCTGGAAGAATATGAAGAAAAAGGTTAGCACACATCCCTACAGGTTAATTTCTGATTATAGGTTCTTCAGAAGTTTTTCTAAATATTTTTCAGATGAAAGAAATTTTTAAATCATTTTTTGTTTAAAATTTGGGTAATCTACATACAACATTATTAAAATCAAAAAATATATTGCTATTTTCTTCAGTAATTATTGAAAATGAGATCTTAAAAAGGTTATTTATTATTTTGCCGTTTCTGTGAAGGGTAGTGTCTGACATCGTTGAGTACGACAATTTTCCGAGAAAGGCCTAGAAAAAATTAAATTTTAATAAAAATAATTTGAAACCAATAAAAAACCTGTCAAATCTAAATTTATAATATAAAGCTGTATTTGTATCAGTTATTATCAATTCTGCACATTCCCAGTTAAAGTCTTGCACTTCCGAACAGAAAACTTCCATTTCCGCAAAATCAATGTGTCCAATTGAAACAGCTTCAAATTCAAAAGAATTCCTCTGAAAATAATTTAATTAAAATTTTAACAAAATATTTAAATTTTCAAACAGTGTTTGGAGCAAAAAGTTGGATTTTTTGTTTTTGTTGATCATCTAAAGAAGTTTGTTGTTGTTCTGGACGTTCTTCTATTTCTGAGTTGCTTAATGTCTGCCACCCAACATCTCTTCAAAATAAATTTTAAAAGTTGGAATTTTATTTAATAAAAGTTACCCATATTCTCCTGATATATTAAGCCGTACGACTATTGTAGGCAAGTTTTGAGGGGATGATTCACCAGCAACAATTCGAATGAGATAGATAACAACTAGAAAATAGGGTTAATTAAACTGCATTTAAATAATTAAACAAACTTGGTATAGGCGGTCTATCAGGCCAAATTGCTGACAGTTCATAGACAGAATTCTTTTGTAGATGACAGTCTGCAGCCGGAAATCTAAGTTCATCTCCATTTATATTATCACACACTCTTATTTTCTCAACAATTGTAAATGGTTGTTTTAATTCCTTGTTATTATCTAAATTATTTTCTTCTTCGCTATTTTCTGTTCCAGTCAGCTTCTTCACTTCATCTTCAATAAAAATACGTATCTTCCTCAACTGACCAATGTCATCATTAACAAAATTTAAATCCCCATTCTCTTCGATTTTTTGTTGATTAGACTGTGGTGGCACTTGATAGCTTAACATCCCATCAGAGCAATTTGTGTCCATTGGGCGCATTCGAACATTAGAGCCATTCTCTCCACATAATTCAATTTCGGGTAAAAGGGTGGAACTTGAAATAAATTTTTCTTAAATATTTTTATAATTTAAAAATAAACCCGTAAGCCAAAGAAATCTGCAACAACCAATTGGACTTTTCTCTTGGTGCCTGCTTTCGTCTGGGTAGCCGAGTGGAAACACCCTTTAATTTAAAATTAAATTAATAACTTATAGATAAAAATTAAATAAACTTCCATTTCGGTTGTCAACAATTCTTTTGTATAAAATTGTGTTTGCTCTGATAATTCGTGGAATTGAGAACGAGTGAGAACATAACTGTAAATTGGACAAAAATATTTAAATTCTGTTTCATTGTTACCGATAAGGGGTGTGGTAAGATTCTCGAAGAAGTATTCGACCACATAAAAATTCTGAATTTGAGGAGAGTGGCCAAAGTCCTTGTTTTTGAAAAAGCCCTTGAATGGCCAAAAGTCCATCAACTATTTGTTCTCCAATTTGATTTGGTTCGAAGCGAAGACGCGCACCAACAACTCGACCAATGCTTACAGCCTCTACTTTGAATGAGATATCCTTTAGAATTAAAAAAAATATTTAAAAATAACTAAAGTTGTGCAAACAATGTTTTCATTTTCAACATCTTCAATTATTGGTGTGTTTTCTTCATCGCCAGATTTTAATTGTTTCTCTTTGTTGTCGGCAGGTGGAGAGATTATCACTCGGAATATTCCTGTTTCACCGAGATCTTTAATAAAAAATTAAATAAGGGAGAATCTTTTATCGTTATTTTCTATTTACCTCCATGCAAATCCATGAGAACTTCCTTATTGTTAAAACAATCGATACGTGGAGGTGTTGACTGAACGCTTATTTTGCCCTCATAGGTAATCACTTAAAAATGAAGATATTAAAATAGGAATAAAATAAACAAACAAGGCAATGGTTCAACTCCTATATGAAAGACAGACAGCTCTCTAAATGGTTGATCACCCTTCTTTGTACTCTTCCAACGTAACCACTTGCCACACATAACAACAAAACGTTCTTCAGTATCCAGGTCCTTTAAATATTTCAAAATAATTGTAGTATTTAAATAAACTAAACCTTAAATTCAACAAAGTTCAGAAAATAGTCAGGACTATTTCCAGTTCCATCAATTTCAACTCGTATCTTAAGTAATTCGCCAATGTCGCCGAAATCGAGCTAAAAATTCAGTGAAGGTTTAATAACTCAAAACAATAGTTTTTACCTGTATTAAAGCATCAGAAGGAACTTTAGCCATATTAGAATCATATAATCCAGAGGTTGTAGATTGAGCTCGAGTTCCATATCCAGTAATAGATAATTGTGAAGTTGTTCCTCCAACTCCCTTCTCTGATCCTCCATGAAGAATAAGCTCCCAACGTCCTCCTGAAAGTTTTTTATTTTTCTTAAAAGTTTTTTTTGTACTTGTTACTCGATCCTCAATAGGTATTGATGAAATTTCATAGAAAGAGTTGAGTCGAATTGTGCGTTCCAATTTTCCATCAACTTGCCCCGAATCAAGCCACTTAAGAATTTTTAATTAAAATAATATTTTAATTTTTAATTAACCTTATTGCATAGGAAAAGAAATTGGCGACAGTCATCACTAGCTTCTTCATCTTCCGTAACCATTACGCGATCAATGAAGATGCCAGCACCTATTTTTTGTTAAATTTTCAAAAATATTTTTAAAAATTTACCATATCCTTTACAATCGTGCCCAACTGTTAATTTTTTCAGAATTCCCAGACGACTTGGCACCCGAAACTGGAATGAATCGGAGTGGTTTTGTCTAAAGCGCTGACCATTTGTTCCGCTCTGCAGCCAATTTGTGAACTAAAAAAACCTCAAATTAACTGAATATTAGATTCGTTTAAGTCACCTCTTGTCGAAGCCATAATCGTTCAGATTCAATACCACCAGCTCCATACATTATTATATAAAGATCAGCTTCTGTATCAGCTGCCCATCGATTTCCAGTGATTACAGTGATTGTATAGAGATAATCTGGATAGATTATAAATAAAGCAAAAGCATTATTAAATAAAAACCTGTTCGTGGTGTTCTTTGTGTATTTACTGGACTTCTGTCGGTATGGTCCTGTGACATTTCCCAACCCAATCTTTGTTTTCCTTGGAGTAGTTCAGTAACACTTGCCTCTTCCCTATCCGAAGATGAATCATGAGTTGTCTTTAAAAAATGTATAATTATTTTAAATCATTGTGCTTACTTCATTCCCATATTCAGGTACAAGCATCGTTGTTGATGACTTCTTTTTAAAAGATGGGCCCCTCTAAATTAATTTTTTTAAATAATTTTTAAATTTTAAAAATAACCTTTCCAGATTTTGGTGTTTTAACACGTGTGATAATCGCTTGATGCCTCTCATTTGGCTTGTATAAATTATTCTTTGAGCGACGCCGAGGAGCATAACTGCTTGTTCCAATATATATTGGATGTTCAGAAAAACGCGTATGTTTAAATCCTTTACGTACTGTGTACCTTAAAAGGATCAGAAACAGAAATACAAATAATTAAAAAGACATACCCTCTCCATACGCTTTGAATTTTTATTGCAGCTTGTCCATAAAGTATTCGTTCCAACTCATCAGAGTAAACTCCAACCATTCCTCCTTCATTTTCTTGTTCTGGTTTGCTTTCACCAGTGTGAACAACAGCATATTGAACGGGTGAGCTTGATTGTGGTTCTTCTTCATTAATTTTTGGAATTTCATCTAATTCTTTTACTTCTTCCAATATTTTATCCTAATTTTAATAAATAAATTAATTTAATTTAAAAATAAATTTTAATTTGTACATTTTCTCCGATATCCTCAGATTTATTTATTTGTCTTACTTCTTCATCTTCCTCATTATTATCTTCATTTATGGCTACTTCATCAAAAATCTCTTCTCTTTCATCATCCATCTCATTTTTTATATCAAAATCTTTCCCTTCTTCTTTTTCCTCATCTTGTTTAATCTCCTCTTCACTTTCTTCCTCTTCTTCATCATTTTCTTCAATTTCTCCTTCACTTTTTATTTTAGAAGACTTTTTTCTTCTTCGTTTTTCTATTTGGTGTAATGCCTTCAATTCAGGCGGCTCTTCTGGATAATCATCTTCCTCACCATCATCTTCATTTTCTTCCTCTAGATGCCCTGCTTCATTTTCTTCATCAGGCATATTTTCTAATTCTTCCATTGTTGAACGGGGGCGACCAGAATCTGAGTCTGCTAAATTTTGTTAAATAAATAGGAAAATATTTTAAAGAAAAATCTACTAAAAATTAATAATTTAAAATTTATACTATTTGTTGTAGTTGTAATTGTTGAAGAAGTTGTAGCAGTATTATCAGCATTATTTATTGAATTATTTGTATTTACTGGACCAATAGCAGTTAATTTTCTTTTAACTTTAATAGCACCAGAAGCATTTATTTTAAGTGGAGGCGCATTATTTGAACTGAATGAACGTTGACGTATTGAAATATCTCCGTTTTTCAACAAGATGTTGCCACTATCGTCTTGTGAGTTAGTTGAATTAAGAATCCTTTTCTTTTTAATATTGTTTAGATCATAACGAGCAAAAGAGTTTGAAGTAAGATTTTCATAAGCAGGAAGTCGGTCAATGTTATTGCTTGGCTGACGAGCTGTAAATTAAAATAACAACTTTTAATTTTTAAAATATACTCTTTGAATGATTCCCGCGATATGGAGGCACTGATTTAGATGATGAGCCTTTCGATTTTTGATTATTGCCATTTTGAATTGGTGGTAGAAGCAAACCAGTCGTTGTAACTTGTTGCTTTTGTTGATGGAGAGGGATAGCTGGTCTTAAAATATCTGAATTTGTTTGACCGTTGAGGATAAGACGTTCATGACGAGGTACAGCAATCGCGCGAGAGTCTTTAAGTTGAAGAAGTCTGTGAGAAAATACAGAATAATTTAGACAATCATTTGAAAATTAATAAAAAAGTACTGAACGGGCCAGTTGAGTGTGGACGTTTAAGAATGGACGGTTCAGTGTTGCCATTTGAGAGTGGGCGTTTGAGTCTCAACTGACCCGACCGAATAGAGTAAATAACTTACTGTTCAACATTAAGTATACGGTCGCCTTCGAAAGAATATATTCGAAAAATTGCCACATGCAGACCTTCACTAATCTCCTCCAGTAGATGATCCAACTCACCTCTTCGAAGTGGGCTTACAAGAGTACGGTAAAAACGATGCGGATTTCCATTGAGGACAAAATAAATCTAATAAATATTGAATTTTGTATAAACCTTAAAAAATCCCCCCTAAATCCACACCTGTTTCGAAGTCACAGGCATAAATGTATTTGCTCGTTGCTGACTAGCAGTTGAGGCTTCAGCAGCAGGTAGCTTTTCGTTACGTGAACGAGATGCTCTCCCGCCGTACGACGACTGAAACATCTGATCTTGATGGTTGTTGTTTAGAAGATCGCGATTCTATATAAAGATTGAGTTTAAAGATCTTGTTTAGATGATTTAATATTTTATTTTAGATTTTTAAAATAAGGTAAAATACAAAAACAAGAAAAAGTTAAAAACCCTAGTAGATGATGTTGTACTTTTATCACTGTTAGCCGTATTCATTGCGTGGTGAAAAAGTGAAACTAGCTTTTCAAGCATTTATTAATTAATGAGAATATTTAAGCAGTTTCATGTAATGTTTAATTATATATTGTGGGAAAAATTATGTTATTTATTATAAACAGGCATTTTAATAATAATGTTTTGCATAAATATGTTAAGGTTTCAAAGAAACATTATTTATACGGAGAAAATATATGTTTTTTCCAGAAACATTGTAAAACTTTTTTTCCGGAAACAATCAATTAAAGCAAACAATCAATTAAAGCAAACAATCAATTATATCAATTAAAGCACTATAATTAAGCATTGTTTTTCAAAACATTTTATTATAGAAAGAAATTGTTTTTAATAAGATATTGGCATTTAATAAAGTAATAATATTGGCTGTGAATTAACAATGCGTGTTAATAAAGGCATGAAAGAATCTGTCATTATTGACTTTAATATTATTTTTTATTAAAAAAGTAATATTGAGGTACAATTGACAAATAATTTTTATTAATCGCTCTATTATTTCTCAAAAGTTCAAGACTTTAAAAATAATTATAATAAATTGGAAAAAATAGAAAGAGAATTTTTGAGAATAATAAAATTTAAAAATTTTTAAAAATTTTTAAACAAATTTCGAAAAATAGTTTCGATTGATTTCAAATCAATACAAAAATGTTATACTCAAGGAGTATAATCTAAATCTAGTGTCTGATATTACATATCAGAAAACTTAAAATAAAAAATAAATAATTTTTAAAATAAAATATTAGTAAAAGATAAATAAAATAAGACAGGCTTAATAATATCTCAACCTTGAGAGTTTTTTGGGACATATAAAATGAACATTTTCTCTCTAAAAAGTTAAAATCCATGAGAATATCACTAAAAATAAATAATCCCTCAAGCTATTAAAAACATTCTAAAATAACGTATTAATGAAAAAATATTTTTAATGACCCTAGAGAGATTAATTTAGATTAAATATGGTACAGACATTGAATTAACGTACTTAAAAATATTTAAAAGAAAATATTGGCTTAATTTTTAAATAAAAACATCTGTTTAATTAATTAATAATTCATTTAAAAAATTTTTTTTAATTTGTTTAAAAATTTGTGAAAACTAGGCATTATAATGGACTTACATTAATCTCAGAAGTTGCAGATTTAGGGTTAATTTGAATCATCTGAAGAGTATTAGCTGAACTTCCATTCGTTGTTGAAGGCGAAGTTTGAAAGTTCCAACGACGTTGGGCATCTTCCCTGTGGCGTTTTCTACGTTCAATAGCCTCTAAATCAACACCTTGAACTCGACGGGTACTAGAGGCGGCAATATATCTGAGATATTATTTAAATTAATTTTTAAAATATTTCTTCAGTTTTATCAAATTAAAACCTTCCATGAGGTTGAAGTTCGTCTAAAGATCGAATTGGTGTTTTACCGTTGGGAGTGTGTAATCTACGAACACCAAAAGGCATAGGAATGGATTCATTTAGAGAATCCATAAGTGCATCCATTGTTCGGAATCTGCCTTTATTTATTGGTACTCGAACACCCTTAAGGGGAAAATATTTTAGAAAAATAATTTTAATTGTTTCAAAATTATTCTTAAAATTGCCTTTCGTTTCTTTAATTACTAGGTTACCTATTCTTTAGCTTCATAATTAAATAATATTTTCTTTTATTTTTTTTGCATTTATCCTAAATATAGTAGCTATATAAATATTTTGCAATATTAAATACTAATTAAATATTTAATAAACCTAGTTATTTAGAAAAATGAAAAAATTATTTTTTAAGAATTGCTTTAAAAATCTCTAAAAAATTTTCTAGAATTTTTAAAAATAGCAAAACATTCTTAGATTTTTAATGATTAATTTATTAAGCTAAAGTGTTCAAGTTTTAGACAAATAAGAGTACAATAAATAAATAAATATATATTAAAAGGTTGCTATGGTAATAGGATAAATTTAAAGCTTAATAAATATGCTGGATTTAAACAATTGTTAATTTTTAAATAAAAAGATTGCAAATAATATTAATAATAACATTAATAATAATTAATAATAAATATTATTAATAATAATTAATAATTAATTATTAATAATAACAAATAACATTCAAAATGTTTAAAAATATGTTTTAAAGTTTTTTAATTAAAAAGTTTTTTAATTAACCGAAGTGCTAGCACGTCTATGTAATCTACTAATGCCCACTCCTTCAAGGAGATGGCGTCGAGAGTTGCGCCTACTGTTGACGTTTAAATTTTCAAAAATAGAGGGTAAAGAAGACATTATTATACATAAGATATTATGAATTTTAATAATTTAAAATATTTTTTTTAATATTAAAAAATAAGCAGTTGTAATTGAATAATTAATTTTTAAAAATATATAATTTTGTATTTAATAGCCTGTTTGTTTTATAATTGTTTTAATAATGGCTAACAAAATATAGAATATGAACATATGCATAAACATGCATAATAAATAAATATTTTTATGTTGTCAATTGTTCATTATTAACAATTCCTTGTTAATAATTTATTTTTTAGACCGACGCTGTTTTTTTATTTAAAATAAAATATTTTAGTATTATTAGTAAATAGAAGGGGGGATCTATAATTTTTTAATTTTTAAATAATGAAAAAAAAAAGAAAAATGAATAAAAAAGGTGAAATTGTATAAAATAAATGAAAAAAAATAATTTCCGGCATTTGAGCGAGACAATTAATATACTGCTAATTTTATTTGCCCTTTTTTATTTTTTAAATAAATTATAGAGAAAAGAATATTAAATTAAAATTTAAAAAATTAATTAAATTAAATACTTACAGTAAAATATTCGTCCCCATCCCTGTAAAAGAAGACAGTTTTTGCACGTCTATTTTCAGCTACAGCTAAAGCTTTGGAAGCTACTACAGATGGAAGTGATTTTTGGGTGAAGCGTTTCTCAGATTTTTTAATTTGTTTCTTAATAATCAAAAAAATATTTTTCTTATTAAAAAATATAAAATTTACAGCTTGAGGCAAATTAGGAAATAAATCGTCTGGCAGCAATGGAATAGACCCTAATAATTAATTAAACTTAAAACTCATTTATGTATCAAACCCCTCAATGAATTGCTAACTATCTGACTACGTTTTCTTTGTAATTTTCTGAATTTCTGAGATTCTGATAACGAAATTCCTTCGGATGTGTTTTTTGATTCTGAAGTTTTTGAATTTTATTTGTTTTTTTCCAACTAATTTATTTTTCAAACTTGCCTGATCCAGAGCTTATATTAGCTCTCTTATTGCGCGGACTTTCAAAAGACATTTAAGAATAAGATAAATTTTTAAACTAAAATAAGCTATATTTAATTAAAATTTGTTAATAATGTTGAGGCATTTTAATCAATTAAATGCCAACTTGGAAAAAAACACAAAAGCCAAGGTTTTAAAAATTGATTAATTTTAAGCTTAGATAAAAGAATAAAAGAAAGAGAAAGGTAAAAATATTGTATTTAAATAAAATGCCTTAATTGGCAGCCGAGAATAAAAGCCTCACGTGAAAATGCGCAAAAGAACGTTTTCTTATAAAAATGTATTTGAAAATGAGGGAAAATTAGAATAAAGATAAAAGAAAATTTTTGAAGAGGTAAAGTTTTAAAAGAATGTGTGTGTGTTGGCATTAAGTGAAGCCAAAGAAACATTTTATCCATTATTGAAAATCTGGCAGATTTTTAAAGCTGGCATTGCTCCAATGCCTTGAGCAGAATCCAAACAAACAGACTAAGATTTTAAAAAATAAATGAAACTGTAAATATAAAGATGAAGCAAGTGGATGTTTATAAATATTCTGAAGAGGATTAGCCTTATAATTCACAAATAATTAAAAAAATTTATAGACAAATTAAAGGCTTCTTTGTTTTGAAAATATAATTAAATTGAATGGGATAGAAGCCAATAAATTCAAAAGAAAAAATATTAGAAGATAATGACTAACAAAAAGATTAAGGTATAATTAAGAATTTTAAAGTAAACAAGAAAAAAAAAATAAAATATCCAAATTTCGTAGCCTAAGAAATTTTGGAGTAAGAGAAAATAATAATTTATGGTGGAGATTGATCAGTGTATTGTTGGATTAATTAGGATAATTGGATTTTTCTGGTTTTCTGGTCTGGATTTCTACATTTTTCATAACAGATTTTTGCGCATTTACAAATACCTGATGACCCCTACCGTCGTTGATGGCACTGATTGTAGTTAAACTACAACTTACTCTCATCTTTACTAACCTCACTTTCAAAAATTCGCAACTTGTTATTTAAATTAAATTTTTATTTTTTAATTATTCTTCCATTTTAATTGTTTAAAAATTATTTTACACAATATAAATTATTTTATTTATTACACAATCACAAGCGCCTTAAGGCAAAAAGGTCGTCAAACTTTTTAAATACTTTTTTTTTACATCTGCGCGTAATTCTCTTCTCTCCAAATTAAATGCAGGCAGAATGTTTTTGTTGTTGACTACTTTAAGGTTGTTGGCTGGTTACCGTCCTTGATTGAACAGGTTTTTTCTAATATTAAAAAAATAAATTTGAGTGTAAAAAAATTCTCTCATGCAATACATTCATAATATACCTAAAATAATACCTTTCTTTTGACATTCTTATATTAAAGTATTTTTGCAAAATAATTCCTTAAAAACTATTAAATATGTTCCTGGTACATTCATAATTTTATTAAACATTTTTTTAATTTTTAATTTTAAATAAGCATTCTTTCCATTTTCCTTTATTTTTACCTATTTAATGCTTAAATGATTTTTAATAAAAAATAATATTAAAGAACTTTATTTCCAATTTATACTTCTCGGGATCCTCTAGAAGTCGACCTGCAGCATGACAGCTTGCTCTTTCGATCTGATTTCACATTCTTTTCGTTCACTTTTTTTT
>ABLG01000399.1:0-11958 GCA_000172435.1 Meloidogyne hapla
AATAATAAATAATTAGCTAAATACCTCAACTTGCCAACTTAAAACAAAAGACGCGGCACAAGTCTTCAAAGGAGTTAAATCTCGCTAGAATATGTTTATTAATCATTGGGAGAATTATTAATAATATTTATTAAACCCTAATTTAGATGTTTCGAAATTTTTCTAATTATTTTACATTTTTAAACAATTTTAAATTTTTTTTTACATTATTTACTGCCTCAGGCGTTTTTATCAAAAATTCCATTTTTTCAAGTGGTTTGGCATCTTTTTCAGCAAAACCGACGTCTTTCATCTTTTCTCCTTCATCTTCATTATTTTTATTTTCCCCGTCAAAATCTTTCAAAAAAATATTTTCATCAATTAAAATCTTTTTTTCTTTTATATTTTCTTCAAAAAAAGCAGCTGAGCGTTTTCTATTAATTCGCGCAGTAACAGATGTTGTTGTCATTGATGACAGGTCATTAATGCTAGATTTTTTGTTAGTGAAAGGGATAGGAGGGGAAGTAGTGTTGCGCGAAAGTAAAGCAGATGATGATAATGCTTAAAGAAATTTGAAGGGAATTTTTTGAAAATTTAAAAAAATTTTTTGGAATTTTATGAATATTTCTAGAATATTTTTAATTAATGTTTAATTTTTAAAATAATAATTTTAAATTTAAAATTTTAATTTTATTAATTTTAATATTTCTAGAAAATTAATAAAAAATTTACATTTTTTATTTTCCTGATGTTCTTGTTGATTTTTATTAGAAATTAAATTAAAGTCGTTATTTAAGTTCATATTAGAGATATAAATATTTTTTCTAATATTAAGTAAAAAATATATTTTTTATTAAAATCTTTTTTTATTTTAAAATTTAGATGAAGGGAAGGATATCTTTAAAAATTAATTATTAAATCTCAACTAAATAAATAAACATATTTTTAAAAAATAAAAGTAATAGAGTCCATTAATAATGGGAGGAGCGCAGGAATTTTTAAACTGTTTCTACTCCATTAAAAAAATATGGAAGTGTAGGCGTGGCCAAACAAACAACATTGAAGGATGGTGTTGTGGAAAGAGGAAAAGGGCTAATTGAAAATCAGAATTTAAATTTTAAAAATTCTGAAAGTTAAAGAAAAAATACAGAAAATATAGAAAAAACACAAAAATAAAGATCCTGTGATTTTAAAAATTTTTTAATTTAATAAGGTTCAGATTCTGACATTCTGAAATGAACAAAAAAATTTTTCTTTGATATTATAGTAAATTCATACAGAATCAGTGAGTAGAAGACTTCTACTCACAGAAAATAATAAAATTTGTAGTTTCCAATCAAGTTTAAATAATTTCAATCGATTGAAATTTGAACTATTTTTATTGGTCTCAAAAATTGTAAACAAACATGTTTTATTTTTTTCTTATCATTTATATAATTTATTAATTTGTTTTCGTACTTTCATCAATTCTTCATCAATTTTTATCAGTTTATTATAAAGAAAAAAATTAAAAAGCCAAAAAATAATTACCAGTCGTTACTTTTCTAAATAAATAATTTTAAAAATATAAAATTTCACTCCAGAAATTTTTGTTAATTAATTTTAACAAAAAATAGAAATAATAAGCTAGGAGAATTTAATAAAATTTAATTAATTAATTTAATAAACAGTATTCTTGTTTTTTGCTCTCAAATTTTGCACCAAAACGTCCAATAAATAAAATTACTTATTTTTTGAAAAGAGCCTTTTCGGTACAAAAATCTTTTCCTTTCGCGAATTTTTTTCATAAATTTTAATTTTAATTTTTTTTAGAATTTTTTGGCATGAATGATCCGACGTTTTGTTTTTTATCAGGTTTTTTTGAAATTTTATTTAAATTAAATTATTCCCCCAATTTTTCAGATCTCCAGACTTTTTAATTTCTTCTGGCGGCAACTTTTTCGCTGGATCAATTTTAGACAACTAGCCCATCTTTTAAGCAATTTTGTTCTTGTCTTCATTTTTTCATTGATTACTCCTGCTGTGCTTAGACCTATTTTTGCTACAAATTTCACAGAGCTTCGACAACCTTTGGAATTTACTTTTCGAACGTGTCTTGTGGAGCTGGCTGGAGTTTGTTCTTTTCCGGAAGCGGAGTTTTGGGTGGAGGAGGTTTATTATTTTTTAAATTAAATAGGGATTTCGGGGACTTATCGGTTATCCCCTGGACTTTTCGGACATTACTTTGCGACTTTACCCTATTTCTTTCAGTTTTTAAAAATTGAAGCTCGACACATTTTTCTCTCAAGAAGATCAAAATGGTATTTTTCCTATTATTCTTTCTCTTCCTTGTCACTCAATCAGTCAAAAAGGATTGTGAAACAGGGTTGTCGGTTTGAAACCGAACCGAAAATCGATGATTTGCGCTTCAGTTTATGCAAAACCGAATTCGTCAAACCGTCAATCAGCCATTGTTGAACTTTGTTGACGTGCTGTCATAGTATTTTTAGATCAAAAAGTCCGAGGGATAACCGATAAGTATCTTTCTGGAACTTCTCAGATTTTAAAAAATTAAAGTATTTAATAATTAAAAAAAATATTTTTTAAAGGCAGGAATGCGCCTCCACCCTTATTATTACTACAGTTTTGTTCTCGACCTCATTCTTTATGATACTCAACAAAATCGTGCATTATCCTTAATGATTGGAAATATTCAATTGAGAGATGGACAAAACAAATTATTGGCAAATTTCCACAAAAGTGTGCCTGTCTTCAAAGCATTCCCTGGACGTTCTATTTTCTCCTATTTTTATACTTTGGTGAGGTTTGAAAATGATTAAAATATTAAATTTTTGGGGAATTTGATTGTAAAAAGTATTTAGCAAGTTTTTTGTAAATAAATTTAATATAAAAAATAATGGGACCTGGTGGGAATCGAACCTGCTACCCCTAAGTTTTATTTTCTCTAAATTATTTTCCATCTTTTTAGACTCGAAACACAATTTTTTGGCCTCTTTGGATAATTGGCTATTTCTCCACAAATTCGGATGTCTCCGACCAATTGACAGTTCACTTCCCAAATTATTATATGGAAAAGCCTGATGACCAAGCAACTAAACAAATTATTGTTCAATTACAAAACAAATTTATACAGGTTTCTTTTTATTTATTTTTGTCTGAATTAAAAATATTTTTTAAAGCTTTCCTCAGCAACATTAAGAATTCGAACACATATTGGCCTATGGAGTTACTTTTTGAGTGAATACCCTATAAGCTCATATTTTGTTTTAGTTGCTGTTTGTTTTGTATTTTTCTTTTCAATTTTTATTCTTTATTATTGTGTTAATTTTTTGAAAAGATTTTTTAATTTATATTAGATCTGAGGTTTTTTAAAAATTTTATTTGTGATATTTATTAGAGGTTGAATAAATTTTTTACTAGTTTTTTTTTTATCTCTTTTGTTAATTTATTGATTTAAATTAAAGATATTTATGAAGTTTACTAGTGTCTATTTTCAAAATTTCGGTTAAATAATAGAACTTTTTACTTTATTTTACATAAATTTTTTTTAAATATTCGTCAAAATTAGATCAATATTTTATTTAATTTTTCGACCTAAATTTCGAAATTAGCAATAGAAAAATCATTTTTAAAATAGTTTATTTATTTTTAAGTTAAAATTGATTTTGTACTTTTAATTTTATTATTGTTTCAATATACAGTTCCAGCAATATAATTCTTTCCAGGATAACAACGATTGAGACATTCTTGTGTAAAACAACATGCCTCTCTAGTTTCTTCTATGTTGCATCCAACATTACAACATTTGTTTTTTACACGTTCTTCTTGAAAAAAAATATTTGAAGTTTCTTAAATAATTTTTCTATACAGTCAACTCTCTATATAATGCCCCCTCAATTTAATGAACTCTCGATTTACAGGGCTTTCGATTTAACGAATTTTTCTTCATTCCCTTCGTGTTCCTTATATCGAGAGTTGATTGTTTTTTTTTAATTTTATTTTTTCTATACTTGCATGGATGTGCAGTTGAAAACACGGATCGTATTCACCCGGCCATTTGCAGATCTTTAAAATTAAATTAATTTCTAAAATTTTCAAAAAAAATTTACTTTATCTATCCATTGTTCATAACGTCTCCCACAATATTTTATTTTACTTCCAGGATTATTCTTTGCTTTAATATTACCAAAAATAATTAAAATTAAAATAAAATAAACAAAATTTGAACGCATTTTAATCAATTTTTTAAAAGATTTTTAAATAAAACTGATTGAGAGGATATTTGTTTGATTATTTTTTTACGTTCATTTTTGTTTATTTTTGTTAAGCCATATGTTTAAAAATCAACAAAAAATGTTCAATCCTTCTTGACGTAAATTAATTATATCCTTGAACTTGATTTTAAACATTTTTTTATTTAAAAAAAGATATATTAAGTAGCAATTGATTTTTGGATTTTTGCTGGTTTTAGAAAAATGCTTTATTGAAGTATTGTTCAATACCCAATGGCCATAATTTCTTAACATCCAATAGGCTAAGTTTTATGGATCCAGCAGATCAATAGGTTAAAGTTTCTGGATCAAGTTCCTACAGGTTTCAGTTCGCAGTTCTCTGGCAGTTTGAGCATCATTTCCAGAATATTCATTACTTCATTGCTTATCAAGACCTAGCCAAGATTTTCCCCGAGTTTCCCTCAATTTTTTCTTACCCTTCGAGTCTGCTTGGTGATCATTGCTCTTGTATATTATTTAAAATAATATTGATAAAATAAATTAGAAAAATTTAGATTTTTCTCAATCATTAATCATCTCCTCTCTCAATTGGGCCTTTTTTTAATTTATTTTCTTTCCAAATAATCTTTCGCCCTTTTAGACTCAGATTTTTGGACGTAAACAGAGCTGCACTAAATAAGAAAAAAATAAATGAAATGAATAATGTTTAAAATTGAAAAAAGACATTTAATTCCCTCCTAAACACCCACAAAACAAAAATGTTTTTGTTGAGGTTATAGGACTAAATAAAAAATAATTTTAAGCAAAATAGGTCCCAAAATATCATCTTTATTAATAAAATTAAATGTACACTTTTTCCCAATTTTTTCCCAATTTTTTTGATAAAAACAAATTAATTATTTGGCGAATACTCGCCCACACGTATATTTTTGTTAAAATAAAAAAGAGTGATTAATTTTTGTCAATAAATGGCCATTTAAAATAAATAGATTAAATAAAAGACAACTTTCTTAAAAAGAGTTTTAATTTTCTTTTAAAAAGAATTAAAAGATTAGTCCCATAAAAATGTTGAAAAACAACAAACATTTCTTTTTTTTAATATTTTTTTTTAATTTTTTTGTTTAAATTTTTATAAATTCCCTTTAGTTCATAAACTCCTTCTTCCATTCCTCTTAATTTAAAAAAATCATAATTTTGAAAATATCTCTCAAATCATCCATTTGTTTCAATTTTTTGAAGGGCCTGGAGTCCTGAATATACCCTTTCTTGAAGTTATCCTGTCCCTGGTTCCGCTACCTTTTAGTAGATATCACAGTGGATATCGCCGTTATATTGGAGCTGGGAATGTTTTAAACTTATTTTTCCAAAGCCCTGACTATTTTATTATTTTGGAGAGTATACTGTATTTTTTACAAAAATTTAGAATTATTTTAAAAATGCTTTACATCCTCTCCCTTATCTTCATTATTTCATTAATTCCATTTTCTTCCCCACGTATGCAAGGTCCCCCTCATGGAAAGGATGGAAAAGAAGGACATGAAAAATTTGTTGGTCACCAACAGCCTTTCTATGGAGGTGGAAAGCGTTTGCCTTATCCATCTCCAGGCCCTCCCTTAGATTTTGTACTTGAAGCTAGTGAAAAGGCTAGAGACGGATATTTTAAAATATTAGCTGAAAGTGAAGATAAACCTAAAAAAGTAATTAAAGAAGCTGTAATTAAATGGGCAGAAACTAATGATATGAAGGTTTTTTGAATTTCTTGAGAATTTCAAAAAATAAATTTTTTTAAAGAAATCTTATGAAGAATCAACTAGTGAACACTTCAAGAAACGCAAAGCTTTCCATGATGTTGTAGTTGAGAATCTGGCTGGAAAAGCTTTGGAAGCTTTCAAAAAGATTTGGGTTAGTTTATATTTTTGGATTACTGTATGTGACATTTTTGTAAATTTTCTATTTTCCCAGGATATCACCCAAGATGATCAAATCACCCGTGGAGAGGAGTGCCAACAAATTAATTCTGTTCTATCAGAATTAAAAACTAAAATTCGACATTTGGTTCCATTGATTAGTCCACAAATAAGTGGGCCTCCTTCACAACGTTGTTTTGAACCTCAAGAACAATTTTAAAAATGAGGAAAGAACAATTAGAAATAAATTTTAATTTAAGAGATTATCAATTATTTATGAATTTTTTAGTTTTAAAAACAATTGAAAAAATGATAAAAAGAAAACTTCAACTTTATTTTTTCTCTCAATATTGGTCAGTGTCTTATCTACAATATCCCAGATTTTCTAAGCGATAATCATATGTTTAGACAAGATATGACCTTTATAGTCTGGTGATCCTGAAATTATAAGAATTCTCTCCTATAAAAATTTCTAACCCCTATAACAATGTTTTGGGGAGACAAATTTCTTTATTTTTTCACACAACATTTTTCTGTCTTACCTACCATATCCCAAAATATCTAAGAGATCGGCTGCATTTAAACGGAGATATTGCCTTTAGAGTCTGATGACTTCTGAATTTTAAAAAATCTTTTGTATTAAAATATTCTATGGCCTATAACAAAATTTTAGGAAGGTGAATCTTCTTTATTTTTTTCTTAAAGAAAATAACACTAAATCTTTTAGCTATAAACGACATAATGTATGCCTCCATAAAAAATTTTTTTGAACTTGAAAACCCTACCTAATTTTTTGTATACTTACTTAATATAGGATTATCTATAATATCAAAGTTCAAAATTTTTCAATTTTAGATCCGAAGTCGTGATATCGAAAAACTGGCATTTTGTCGTTTGAGACATTTTGTCGTACAGAGTTGGCTAATTTAGTGATTTTGCGCTTAAATTATAATTGATTTTTCTTTTTTGGAAATTATAGTAATGGAACAAATTATACCTCGTTCGACTCGTCTCGACGAGCTCTATCCAACGATGTCAAAATAAGATTAATTGGATTATTTTAAAAACTTGGAGACTACGGTATCTCGAACATAATTTTAAGCTTATCCATTCAATCCAATTTTGGCACCATTCGATAGAGATCGAATAGACGAGTCGTACGATACCTCATTTGACCATTTAAACATAATTTTTAAAAAAGAAAATTGAGTTTGAAATTTAACGCAAAATCACTAAAAAGAAGATCATCCCCAAAACTTTCAACCGGAATAACTTGGAACTGGGTTGTTAGATCAGGATGTATTATACCTCATTCGATTCCTTATGATTAACTTTACAACATATCAAAAAATAGGGCAATTTTATCGTGCCGTTTTTAATATATTGATCAATGAAAATATGATTTTTGGAGAAATGGTCAAAATTTTAAACTTATCCGTTTAATCCAATTTTGGTATCGTTGGATAGAGCTCGTCGTGTCGAGTCGAATGAGCTATAATTTGTTACATTTATTGTAATTTTTTAAAAAAAAATGAATTTGAATGTAGGCGAAAAGTCACTAAAATATACCGTATACCTTAATATTACACTCAAAATTTTGCGATGAAATGTCCTTTTGTGAAATAAATTTATTTATAATAAAATGACGTTTCATAGCCAAATTTTCAGTGTCAAGTTTAAAACAAAAATACGGTAGTTTGGAACGTAATTATTCAATTTTTTTAAACTAAAGCTTTTAATCCAATTTTTTATCTTTGGATAGAGCTCGACGAGACGAGTCGAACGAGGTATAATTTGTCAAGTTATTATTCATTTTTAATAAAGAAAATTGAGTTTGAAGTTAAGCAAAAATTCACTAAAATAGCCTACCCAGAAGATCACCCCTAGGCAAATTTTTAACTTGAAGCTTTTCATCCAATTTTGGTATCGTTGGATAGAGCTCGACAAGACGAGTCGAACGAGGTATCATTTAACACTTTACTATAATTTTCAAAAAAGAAAAATGGTTTTGAAGATAAACGTCCACAAATAACTCCACAAATAACTTTTTCTCTAACTACACTATTTCTCAAAAGTCCTACTTTTAATTATTTAGAGATGTGCGCAAAACTAATTTTATAAATAACGCCAAAAAGACATCCCAGAAGATCACCACTAAAAAGACAACTATTCCGGTCGACCCAGAGATCACCACCAAAAGTGCAACTAATATGGCTAACCCAGAAGATCACTTCAAAAAAGACAAATAAAAGGCTATCCCTAAAGATCACTAGTAAAAAGACAATCAATTGATAAACCAAAACAATTTTATTAAATCAAAAATCAAAATAAAATCATTGGGCTTAAAAAAGGTTAAAACAAAGGGAAAGTTATTTAACAAAAGCAGTCATTTTTCTTCTTCATTCTTTTTAACATCCTTCTCCTCTTCCTTCCTTTGTTCTTCTTCAATTTCTCTGGCAACCATACAAGTATTTAAATTAATTGAAGATGAACATTCATTCGTTGCAGAAGTGCTTGGTTCTTCTCTATTTTCAAGTTGTCGAGTTAAAAATTCATGTCGAAAGTGGTGTATTATTACTTCTCTTCCTTCATTTGCTGCTGTCTCATCCAAAGCAGAAATTATTGAAGTTGAGGCTAAAAATGAAGATTTTAAAATTCGGATTGGATTAAAGAACAACACCCCAGAAAAGATTCTACAAACCAGAATGTTCATTTTCCAATCCTCGCTCTTCAACAGGTTCTGAAGGTCTGAATCTTGAACGTTCTGGTGTATCATCCATTCCACTATTTGAGCTGTCATCGTCTCTTTCTGTGGGGGTTGTTCTTCGTCTTTTTCTTGATAAAGGAGAGGAAGTACAGTTCTAAAATTAAATTTTTAGATTATCGTGGGGGAAATTTTAAAGTTAAATTTTGTTGAATAAAATTAAAACAGGCCAGAAAGTTTAAGAACTTAAGGGACAATAGCCCCCTTCAGCCTTTTTTGCATAAAATCAACAAAAAAATCTAAAAAACCTCAGATCCATTCTTGTTGTGCCAAATCCAATTATTCTTCAAATATTTCAAGATTAGCGGCGTCTTGGACATCTTAACGCGTTTTTCTTCTGAACTTGGTGGCACTGTCACAACCAAATGAGGAAGACTTTTCTTTAAAACATATTAAAAATTAAATAAAAAAGTCAAAAATATACTCTAGATGGTTTCAAATCATTCAAAGAAAACGCCATTGAATTTAATGTGGGAAGAGATCCACCAATTTGTAGCCATATTGGGAGGGACTTGAAGGTCTTTTCTTTTGTATTTTCCATTTATAGACTTTTTGGAAAATTTTTAGAATTAATTAGAACGAAATAGAAATGAAAATAACAACATTTTTAAGCAAAAATGATTTTTAGAAATTATATTTATAACAAAAAAAATTAAAAAACAAAAAACAAAAAAATATATTCAAAAATTATTAACTTTCTATATGTCTGAAACAGAGGTAAAAACCTCTTCTGGGCGATCCCAAATTTCACAAATTCCAGGAACATGTCGATGACCAACAATAGCAATAACAGTGAGAGGCACAAAATGTTCAACTTAAAAGAAAACTATTTTTACATTTTTTTAATAAAATCCAGAAAGGATCCCTCCAAAAATCCCAGATAATTTTTAAAATTAAACCTTCTTGTCTCTGTGCAGCAGCAAGCTTTTCAATTGTTCCTCTATGTACTAATGTTTGTAAATTACGAACCATTTGCCTAAAATTGAAAAGAAAATCAAAAAGTATTCAAAATCCTTATTTACCTGTCTCGACGTGCAACCATTGCTTCTCTTGCACCAGGAAATTCATTATCAATAAATTCATCAAATTTTTGAGAATAAATTTTGAATGGGTCTTCTCTTAGATACGTTGCCCTAAAAATAATCCAATCTTTAATTTTTTTAAAAATTTAAAAACCTTTTAGGAACTTGTTCCAATTTAAAACTAAGAGTTTCTTTATAAGCTGCCCACTCAATTAATTCACGTGCCCAACCCAATCCTTTATCAAGTTGTTCGTTTCCAAAGCGAGGTGGACGATTTGGGTCTAATTGAAGGAGAATATGTTCAATTAAAAATTCTTCTGCCAAATCTACTAATCTGTCCAGTTTTTCTTCCTAAAATAATATTTTATTAAAAATAAAAAATAAATAAGAACTAACTTTAGGCAATCCCAATATAAAACCAGCACAACCAGGAATTGTTTCATGTATAGCATCTTTTGCAAAAGTAAATTCATTATATTTACACATATATTTTTGGCAATGTTGACGTAAGATGTGAAGGTTTCTGAGATGTGCCTTGACTGACATTTTGTTTAGTGCCTTTGGAATGTCAGTTATACCTTCCTAAAAAATAAAATATCGAGGAATGTTTTTTTCTTAAAACACAGAAGAAGTCACAAGCCGAATGGAGGGGTAAGAAAAATGTCGAAAAATGATTTCTCTATCAAGCTATAAAAACGGCATGAAAAAGTTCTTTTGCGAGAAAAACTAACCCAAAGTTTAAAATAAACAAAAACCTCTTTAAGACGTTCAACAAGAAACTTCTCAGTGCTCTCTTGTGAATATTTAGGAATTAAATCCAATTTATTACTTCCAATGAGCAATTCGGCCTGTGAAGCACTCATTCCAAGAAATACAAAATCTGCATGGACTGCTGACATTAACAGGCGAACCTTTAAGATTTAAAAATATATTTAAATTATTAATTAGAAAACAAACATCATTAACACTTTTGATTGAATCATGTTTTGTCCCGAGGAGAAAAACTCTAGCGGAAGTAAAGACATCATTCCATTGGGAAGAATCCAAATATTCTGGAGGTGGGGTTGTTGGGGTAAAGGGATAGTGAAGAAGGCGAACTATAAATTAAAAATATACAAATGTAGATTAAGCAAAACCTTCAGGATCCATTAAAGCACGTCTTTCGTCCCATTTCTTCCGTTTAAATAGAAAATTCTTTTGTAAACAAACCTGAAAAATATTCAAAATTAAAAGAAATTAAAATAAAAAAATTAGCAAAAGCCCAAATTCATCTTCCCCGGAAAATGTACGTTTTGACTAAGATCTATCCAAATCCCAATATATTATTCAAAAAATTATACCCCTCTTTCCGAAGTAATAATTTGTTTAAAATTGTGAATTGGTAAAAGTTCTAATTGTTGCCACGGACGAATGTTTTGCAGAGCATCCTCTTCATTACGCAATACATTAGACAATTCGAGTTCTATTTCCTCCTTTTTCAATTTTACAGAAGTTTGTGATGTTGATTTTGTAAGCGTAGCTAAAAATATAAAAGATTAGAAAGTTGAAATCTATCAAAAAAATAAACCTTTTGCACTGAAACTTCTACAAATTGATTGGGATGGAGATGAACAAGCACAACGAGTAAATACTCGATTTAACAATAAAGGAAACATGATATTTGTATCTAAAGCTAAAATTTCAATGAAAAATTTCAAAAAATTTAGAAAAGAAGTCATTCTCTTACATAGTCTTAAACGGGTAGGGGACGATTCAGTATCGCCGTTTCAGTATCGCCGGTTCAGTATCGCCGTTTCAGTATCCGCCGTTTCAGTATACGCCCATAACTCTGTTGATTTTCAACCGATCCGAATAATTCTTTTATCATTCGAAAGGTCTCGAATTGGGGATTCTTTTTCTTAATTGGATCGACTTGATCCGAACATTCTACAAAAAGTTATAACCGAATAACTGACTTTTTCTGCCTGTAACATCATTTATTGCGTGTATCTTTTTCAAAAATGATCGGATCAAGTCGATCCAATTAAGCAAAAGATCCCCATTCAGAGACCTTT
>ABLG01000397.1:0-31852 GCA_000172435.1 Meloidogyne hapla
TTTAAAAATTAATTTCTTATTAAAAATTCAAGAAAAAAAATCAAGAAAAAATATCTTTAAAAAAGCATTTAAAAATTTGACAAACAAAAACTGATTAGGAGAGGATGACTGTTAATAGTAGCTAAAAACACGTATTACACATGCTTTAAAATTGAATGATTCATTTTTGGTGTTTATATTTTATTTTAGAGTTTTTTGTCAAAATTAAATATCAAAGAAAAAATATAAGGTGGAGAATATTAATAAAAATAATAAATATTCTTGAAGGAATAAACTGTTCCGGAAAGAAATTTTAAATTATAGAAAATACAAATTCTGATTTTTAATTATTATATAAATTCCGGAAAACACAACTTCTGATTTAACTAAATAAATTAAATTTTCTAAAATACAATTACGATTTTTTTCCGGAAAGGTATTTTAAATTAAATACAAATTCTGATTTTTAATTATTATATAAATTCCGGAAAATACAACTTCCGATATAAATAAACAATAATTTTCTAAAATACAATTTCTGATTTTTAAATCAAAAATCAACTATTAAGTATTTTAAAAATAATTTTATCTAAATATTTAAATTTTAAATTTAAAAAATAATAAAAAAATAATAAAAAAATTCAATAAAAAAATTAATTAATGAACAAAATGATGTGATAATGTAATAATGAAAGTGAATAAATGGGGGGATATTTAACGACTATATTTTATTTAATCAGCAATTTATTTATTTTTCCTTTTATTTAATACAATGGGGAAATAATAAATTTTAAATTAAAAGAAGACATAATTAGCTAATTTATATATATATATATATTTTTTGTTTATTAATCTCTAATTAAATTAATCTCCAAAGTACTTTTAGACTTTTTTGCCTTAGTTTTTATGGAAACATTAAAACAGGCTGTTGACTGTTACTGTATTGGAAATGAGCGGATATCCGCTGATATGGATAGAAAATTTAGAAGGGCATGGATTGAGTTTTATATCAATATTTTATTTTTTTGGGTATCCCAGATACTGGTCCAGGCCCTCTGGCCAATTTTCTGGCAAATGCCAATATTATTCTTTCAATACCTAATACATATCAACAAAATTACGCCTTGGTCTAATTATTAAGTGGGCGGATGCCATAAATAGAAATATTCTCTAAAAATAACAAAATAAGCTGAGAACCTCAGTTCTCAGCTTAAAAATAAATTAAAAACACTCAAATAGCAATATCTCTCACGATTTTTATTTTCGCTTGACTTGCCTCTAAAAATACAAATTTTGCCAAAAATGTATCTTCATTAGCAATGCCAAAACACTTAAAAGGTCTCCTTAATTAAGGCTGACGCAAATGTGGCATTTTTAACGAAAACAAATGGCAGTCTAAGTGTCAATAATAAATTAAGGACGAGACTATTTAATTGCAAACGAATATAAGACTAAAAATAGACTAATTTAGAAAAAAAAAATAGAAAAACAAAAAACTAGTCAAAAAATGATAATTCGGATTTACAAGTCCTTTCAACAGAAGATTCATTTGGATCTGGAATTTGGATCTGGAAGGATATAGAAAGAAAAAATAACATCGAAAAATAGGATAAATTAAGAGAAAAAATAATCAGATGAATATCAGTAGCCCGGAATAGAAGAAAAGAATTAGAAGAGAAAAAGATATACGGTAGAATGAGAGATTCACTAGATTTTAAATATTATTTAAAAAATAATTGTATTTAAAAATGTTAGTCTGCCATCACAAAAATAAAAATATCCCCTTATTCTATAAAAGTTGTCTGTTGATGACAGATATATTTATTTTTTAAATGTGCCATCAATTTAAAAATAAGGATTTTTTGTTTAAAAAATAAATCACCCGTATAAATATCCATTTGGTAATGGAGGGGCTTCCATTATAATTTATTTTTTATAATTTATTTTCAGCCATTTAATGAGACATATTTTAAAAAATAAATTTAATCGGATAAAAATTAGATTAAGAAATGATTAAATAAAATAGAAGCATTATCAGCAGAAATTATAAAAATTCAAAAAAATTTTTTTTTAATCTCAGAAAAATTTTAAAAATGCCCACTTGGAAAGAGATGACTCTAATAGGTATATAACCTTAAACATTAAAAGAGCATCATTTGGTGTTTGAACGAAAATAAATGAAAATTAAAGATGAATGGGGGATGTGGATAGAGGGACGATTTTTAGACTGATGGGGATATATATGTAAAAAGAGGACGCTGCGCGACGCAACACATTTTAAGAGAATGGCTAGCCAACATCTTTGCCTTCGAAAAAATATTTTTAATGTGTAATTTTATGAACATTTTGTACAAAATAAATTTAAATAATTAAATAGATTGATTTATTTAATAAATTGGGAGAAAATAGAAGAAAAAATGAGAAAACCCATTAAATGGCAAAATTATGCCCTAAGGGCATTTAAACTAATAAATGTTTTGATATGTTTACATAATATAAAAAAATTTTTCCTTAAATATTCTGATAAATTCCTTTATTATCAGAGAAGAAAAACTTTTTCTCCTCTAGAAATCATAAAATTACTGGGTTAGAAGCAAGTTTCAAAAAATTCATATGTTGGAGGTCCACGACTTTTGTCCATTTTTACACAATATGAAAAAAATTTTTTCTTTTATTCATGCAAATTCTTATAGAATCAGTAGGCCGAACATTTCGGCCCGCAAGATATTATAAAATTATTAGCTTTAATGAGATTTAAAAAAAATATGTATTGAAGGTCCGTGTGTACGAGCTCATAATTTGAAAAAAAAAATTTTTTATTTAAATATACTATCAAATTCTATTATAAATAGTTAGTAGAAGACTTCTACTAACGGAAAAAAATAAAATTAAATTATTCAGACAGAGTTTTAGGAATTTTTTTTCGATTAAGTCAAATACAGTAATTTAGTGAAGATCAATTTTGGTTGATTTAAGCAATTTTTTAAAAATCTTATAGATTTGTTGATTAACCTATCTGAAAATATAGTAAGAGTGTTTCACTATAATAATATATATGTTTGATCCAGAATATCGAAGAAAAAATTGAAGGTCCAGGTATATTGAAATGTCCATGTAGATTGAAATTTCATTAAATTTTTTTGACAATCTGACATGAACGAAAAATTTTTTTTCTTTGATATTCTACGAAGTTAATATAGAATCAGTGAGTAGAAGACTTCTACTCACGAAAAATCATAAAATTACTAGCTTTTAAGAAGTTTTTCGAAAAATCATATATACCTTGTTTCGTGGAATTTTTTTACATGTTACTGTACATATGAAAAAAATTTTTTCTTAAATATTCTATTAAATTCTTATATAATCAGAGGGGAAAAACTTTTTCCCCTCTAGAAATCATAAAATTACTCGTTTAGAAGCGAGTTTCAGAAAATTCATATGTAGGAGGTCCACGACTTTTGTCCATTTTTACACAATATGAAAAAAATTTTTTCTTAGATATTATAGGATATTCTTATAGAATCAGTAGGCCGAAAACTTCGGCCTACAATATATAATAAAATTATTAGCATACATGAGGATTTTTAAGAAAAATGCCGAAAATGTCAAAGACGGCATTAAGTTAAGTGCCATAAATTGAGCCTTCCTAAAGGCTCAAATCCTAAGGGCTCAATGCGCTGCGCAATTGGATTTTGTTTGTGTATTTTGTTCAGAATACAAATCAAAGAAGTATAAAAGGAAATAAATAAAGGGAATAACCAAAAGAAAATATAAATATATTTATTAGAAGGGATTTTTGATCTTTATTGTGTGGCCTTGGAAATTACTTTTTTTTTTGATTGAAATTGGCTGGGTTAATAAGCTAAAATATTTTTAATTTAGGAAAAAAAACAGGTAATCTAAGAGATAACGTGAATTTTTTAAATTTAGGCTGAGGGCTATGGTTATTAAGTCAATGGATATAAAAGAACTTTGACTAAACCAGAACAACGGGATACAAGGGCATTACTTCCCCCAGAAGCATATGGGTACGAAGCCAGTCCCTGGAGACTTAAGAAAAAGGATTGGATACCAGGGAAGGATAACAGGGATAATTTTATATTAAAAAGTAAAAAAATAATGGAGAGATTGAATAATAAAATAAATAAAGTGACTAATAAATTAGCTAATTTATTATTAAATAATTTTACTTTCTTTCAAGTTTTCTCTTTAATATTTATTAAATATTTATCTATCTATGCTGTAAATCTTTAAAGAATTTAATATTTTATTGCTTTATTAAAATCCTTTGAAGGAATAAAGAAAAATATATTTAATAATGTAATTTATTTATATCCCAGCCTTGAAAGCCCTGAAACACGGTATTAATCTCCTCTTGCTATAGAGAAGATCCTGGTAGCTTTAGAGCCACCAGCCAACCTTCGGAATAGTCAAAGGATGTACAAAGTCAAGGAATAGTCAAAGGATCCTCAGAATATTTCCATATATAATTTGATTATACTCCTTGAGTATAACATTTTTGTATTGATTTGACATCAATCGAAACTAGTTTTTCGAAATTTGTTTAAAAATTTTTTAACTAGTAGCCGTCCTTCTGGGGGTAATTTATCTGAGTTGACTGTACTTACAATAAGCATATTAGTAAAAATATTAAAATTAAAACAATATTTAAGGTGACTGAATAAATTAAATTAAAAAAGAAATATAAATGAATGACCGGTCGCCGAACGACCTCCAAGAAGACAACGACAACCTGCGCAAGTATCGCTTCGATCAATGAAAATAAATGAATAAATGACCAGTAAAATTAAAATACAAAAGAAGTCTTCTTTTGACTTTTGAATTGGGGCAATTACTTTGTTTTAATAAAATTTAAATTTTGTGTTTTCCTTTGTTTTAAAGTTTTTAAGAGAGAAAATTTCAAAGAGAATAAAGAGAAAATAAACTTCCGGTATTAAGTAGATGTCAAGAGATGAGAGAAAATGGTCTCTTATATTGAGAGTCTAGTAATAAATTATATACCTGTCTAGAAATAAATTATAAAGTATATACCTACTAATGAAGTAAACTCTCTATTTAGTGAACACGTCGCTTATAGAGAGGTTCACTATATAGAGGTTTATTTTTTAAAAGAAACCATAGTTGAGAGCTTAAAAGACTGTAATTTCACAGGCTTTTGTTGAAACTTTATACGATAATAATTTTTGGCACCTAGAGATCAGCACCAGATCAGATGTGAGAATTAAATTTTAATTAAAGAAATAAAAATTTTTTTAAATTAATCAAAAAACAGATATTTTAATTAAATTAAAGTTTGTAAAAATAAGAGGAAATGCGCGACCAATTCTTGACAAAATTAGTAAAACACAGCAAGAATTTAAGTTTTTTTTGAATAAAAAATAGAAAAAAATAATTAAATTAAAATAAAATTCTTTGAAGAATTCCGAAAATAAAAGATGAATTTTCACTGCGGGCAGTAGATAAAAAACAATGGAATTTAGGAAGGAATTCTATTTAATAAAGAAATGAAGGAAGAATAAAATTTTGAGAGGTTAATGAACAGAAAATTAATTTTAAAAAAATTTTAATTTAAAAATTAAAAAAAATTAGGAAATAAAATTATTATTCTTTATTTTAAGGAATTTATTTAAAATTCTTAGAGACGATAAATCACTTAATTTTTGATTAATATTAATAATTCTCGACACTACATAAATTTAGGGGAATATTAATAAATAAATTAAATATTTTCAAAAAATTCCATAAATTAATTTTAAAAATAAAAATTATATTCACCAAATTTAAAAAATGGAATGTGTGGAATTATTTAATAATTTTAATAAGATTTGGAGCTAATCGGGAATAAAAATAAATATATTAATTAAAATAAAGGATTAAATTAAATGTTTTTTACTTAAAATACTAATTTTAATTAAATTAAAAATTAATTAAAAATTAATTTTAATTATAAATTAGCTATTAAAATAATTAAAGATTAAAGTCATTAAATAAAAAAAATAAAATCTTTTAAATTATAAAAGAAAAATATTAAAAATATGTCTGAAGAGTGGTCATCTTAATGTAAAAAAATAAAAATAAATTATTAACAAGTCTTCTTTTTTTAAAGAATTTTTAACGATTTTTCTGCGCGGATATGTTTATTTAAAGAAAAATTCGCCATCTTATTTTTAGAAAAAAGGGAAAGAAAGGAAAGAAAGTCTCTTTTCTACTAATTTTTTTTCTTTTTTCATTTTTATGCTCTAAAAACTAACAAAAATAAAATAAATAAATTTAAAGTGCTATTTTGTCCAAAATCCCCAAAAAAGAAAAAAAAAGATTTTTAAGTATGTCGCCAATGCTTGAGTGCTGCGCAGGTGAAAAAAATTGAAAAAAAATTTTTATAAAGTGAAAAGGGCGAAGATTAAAGAAAATTGGAGATGAAAATTGTGTGAGAAAGGTGAGAAAATATTGAGAATAAATTTTTTAAAATTATTTTAAAAAATAAAAATTTAATTAGATAATTATTCAAATTAATTTAATTAGCCTTTAAAAATTATTTTGAAAATTAAAAAATTAAAAAAATACTTACTTTTCTTTACAAATAAGCAAGACATCATCAAACAGAAACATCTGCAAGCGAGTAAAATAATTAATAAAATTAATTATTAATTTATTATTATTTTTTTTTATTATTTTTTTTTTATTTCTTTAAAAAATAGAGGGGAACCTTGAGAAGCTCTGGAAATATTTTTTTTTAATTTTAAAAAATTTTAAAAATATTTTTCAATTATTTTTAAATCCCCTACATATCGATTGTGCTGCGACAATGTTTGTATAGACGTTAGCTGGCAATAGCCTTCTTTTAAATAGCGCTGGCGCATTGGAGGACGTGGAGTTGGAGGACAGCTGCGGCTAAATTTAATAAAATAAAAGTCAGAATTTTTTCAGAATTTTTCAGAATTTCCAACCTAACAGCAGCAGGACAACCAAAACCTGCAGATGAACTTGATAAGGGGGAGGAAGATCGAATAATATTATTTCCGTTATTATCAAACATAGTCATAGGGTGAAGGTGATTTTGAGATGTTAAAATTCTAAAAAAAAATTTTTTTTAATTCCAAAAAATCTTTTTTTTTTCATTTACTTAATTTCCTCGTCATCTTCTTCCCCAGCTTGTGTAATTACTTGTTTATTATTTAATTTTTCTTGATTTAATTTTTCTTGTCCAATTAATAAATTATGAGGGCGAGGTTGACTTTGGTCAATAAAATTTTTTCGGCTGAGCTCTTCGCTTTGAGTTCCTGCTATTCCACGAACTCCTCTTCTAAAGAATTTTTAATTATAATTAATTAATTTATGAACCTTCTATTTCTGACAGTTCGAAACCATTGTTCAGCTAAAGATTGTCTACGACCTGAAGTTCCTTCAGGAGGAAGTTGCTGATTTTCCTCAACTTCTTGTTGAGGTTCTTCGGAACTCTGATAATAAATATGAAATTTTGATTTTTATTTTCTAAAAATTCTACATAATATCCTTTTTCTCAAATAATAACAACTCTTAATTAATTACTCTCTCCATAACAATTACCCCCTCTAGGAACATGTTGAAACGAGAATTACCCCCAGGAATAAATACCTCTTTTTATAATAATCTCTTTTAATTATCCCACATCCTCCACGATTAATTAATCCCTCCATTGAGAGATTAAACCTATAACAAGGTAATCGCTTTCAAAAAATTTTGATTTGATTTAGGATTGATTGAATTTTGATTTGATATTAGGGAGTAATTAATTGAGCTTATTAGCTTTATAAATTTTTAATTCTCACATTTTCTGATTTTATTTTTCAATTTCGATTTTATCTAATTAAAATTACTTTTTCTTGTTTGTTTTGTTGTCTCCTTCGATTGGTTGACGATGAAGCAATTCGAAGACTTTGACCTATTCTCCCCATAAAGTTCACCGTTGAATCGGTGAATGAACGAGTTGCTGAATGGGAACGGCGTCTGGCATTTTTATCTGTTTGAATATTGCCGCATTGAACAATGGGTTGGGAAAGACGCATTTTTGTTTATTTTTTATTAAAAAGAATTTTTTAAGATTTTATGACTGAAAAAAAATATTTTTTATAAAAAAAAATTTTTTTTTAATTTTTTAAAATTTTGAAAATTTTCCAATTCGTTTATAAAATTTTTAAAATATTAAATTTTCAATGAAAACATAAAAAATAATTTTAAATTATAATTTTAGAAATTTTAATAAATAATTATTCATTTTAAATAGAATTAAAATTAATTAAAAATTAAATTAAATTAACAAGAGAAGGAATATAAGAGGGAAAGGATTACTGTAGTTTGAGAGATTAACTAAATAAAGAAAAATAATTATTATTTCTGATTTTGATTTTCTACAAATTCTGATCAATTAAAATAAATTATTTTTTAAAAAATTCTCATATTTATTGTACAGAAATACAAATATTTGTACAAAAATAACAAAAATACAAAGATTAATAAAAATTTAAACATTTTAATTCGATTATTAAATACCCTCAATTTTGCAAAAAATTAATTTTAATTAACAAAAAAACAATCGCAGGAAATTATTTGTTAAATATTACAAAAATAACTTTAAAAAATAATCATTTTAACAAACATATCTATTTTCAACGAAAATAATTTTTTTTCAATTTTAATTTATTTATTCGGCGAGTGCTGCACCCCAACGACTCTTCGTTCTTTTTTTAATTATAAAAAAAAATAAAATAAATATACAAATATACAAATCTATAGTCATTGGGTGAATCACAAAAAAAATATATGGACGCATTTTCGCTCAATTCTCTAAAATGCCAAGCCGGAAATTGGCGAGCGATTCATTTTTTATTGATTAAATTAATATAAATTTACAAAATTTAATTTTAAAATATTTTTAAATTAACGAAAAATCTATTCTTTGAAGTATAAAAGAATGGTTAAAAATGGAAATAAAAATGGACAAGATAAGGGCAAAAAACATAAAAATGTTTTTGTCGGGTAATAAAAAAACTTTTATTTATTCTCTGTTGTAAACCTTGAGACTTTAACCTAGATTATTTTTAAAAATAAATATTTCAGACTAGACTAAATCAGATAAATAAAAATCAACTCTCATTATAATAGACCTTGTTAATTAAGGTTTATTATAATGGAATGGTTCTCGTGTAAGTGGTAATTTTATTTTAGAATGAGGCCCATTTTATTTGCTGAATTTGCTGCCTTTTTTAAATATGTATAGGTCAGTCTAGACGACTGGGAATGAAATACAATCCAGAAAGACATGGGATTTGATATTTACAGGAAGGTCTGGGAAGGAAGGTCTCTTTAAAAGAAGGTCTGGGAATTTCAGTAACCCTAATTAAGCCAAATCTAGAATTTAGACTACCTATTAATAATACTAAAATACAAAACACAAAAAATTTTTTTTAAGTAAATATTACTTAATATAAATAAATTAATTATTAGTAACATGATTCAAGGCAAATTAAATCAAAAAATGAAAGAATGGTTCATTATTGTAATAATTTAATTAAAAATGTTCAAAAATCTTAGTGTAAAAATTATACTAATCAGATCAATTTAATTAGGTAAGAATTTAAAAAATGAATTATTTAAAATGATTGGGCGTATATAAAGTTAATTAATGATTAATGAGACGAGAATAGAATAAAAAATAAAATGAGTAATAAAAAAGTGAAAATAAAAATTTTGAAATTAAAAAATACTTAAAAAACTTGTTATTGAACTTATAATTAATATAATTATAATTTAATAATACAAAGATGATGATGTAATAATAATAATTTAAAAATCTGGGGAGAGTACAATCAAGGGATGAATTCATTTTAAATTATCATCTAGGGAAATTTATAAAATTCCAAAGAAAATTGAAAATAAAAACTGACAGATGATAGTAGGCTGACAGATGATAGTAGCTAGAAATTGTGGCTGTGTTCTGTTCTGATTTTATAAAAAATAAGGGCGCGTAAAGACAAGAACTTTAGTAGGCTTAAGAGAACTATGATGGAGGTTAAGAGCCTTCTATCCTGATTTTTTTGTTATAAGGGCTTAAGTTGATTTATAAAAATATTAAACACATCAAGCTTCGAGATGCTTGCCCTCTAAACCCTGACATAATTAAAAAAAATTAATTTTGTTCCCATAGATTACTCATACCCTTAGAAACCTATTTGTTGACTATTCTCAAATAACTTTAATCAAAATAAAATGATTATTTTGACTGATTCATTTATTATTTAATATAATATAAATATCGTTCTCATTACAACAAAATTTGGAAAGAAAAGAAATTCTCGCTGATTTTCTTGCGCGATCACAACAAAAGCATTGACCCGCTGCTCAAACCAAAATAAATAAAATACAACACAACAGCTTTGTTTGCGCCCATTTTTGTACAAAAATAGAGAATAAAATTGGGAAAACCGCATTTTATTTATGGAAAATTTGGCTGCTCTCGTCGATAGAAAGAAAAAATGTTGAATGAGAAAATCGAGAATTTATGTAAATTTGGAATTTTAAATGATATTAAATTGAGAAATAATAATGAAATAAGAACCTCTATTTTATTTACAATCTCATGACAGGGATTACAACAAGCTAACAATAAGCTTAGAAAAATAAGTATTTCGCGAAGGGTTTTTACTTACTAAGGCTATTATTTCTGACAGATGGTTGATCTTAAGCAATAATTCGGAAACTTTGAAGGGGACTTTTACGAATAGTATAGCTAATTCGTTGTAAATGAACCTCATCCTTTTAGCCATAAGCCAGATGACACATGGATATCGTAAATGAGACGGGGATTTATTCTAAACTATGAAAATCAGGTAAGAGGTTGATGGGACTTTTAATTACTGATAGATAAATTAAAGAGGCCCTTAGGTAAAAGAACCCAAATTATAAATTTATTAACAATATAAAATAAATTATATTCACAAATTAACAACTATATCAAACAGACTTTCATTTATCACAATAACGGAAGGAGATTACGAGGAAAAGAATTTTACATATTGAGAGCGATAATTTGAAAATTTGACCTAATTTTTGAGATAAATAATAAACGAATTATTATTATTTAAATATTTGATTAAATTTTAATGGATTTGAAAGGATAATGTTAAGAATGGAGGTTGGTGCCATTATAACAGGAGTTAAATTAATTAATAATTAAAGGAGTGGTCAATATATATATAATAAATAAAAAAATTTAAATCAGAAAATTTATAAAATAAATAAATATAATCTGTCATATATAGTAAAGACTAATTTCTTTTAATAAATTATATGACCTGTTTTGTGCGCAAAAATAAAAATAAATTTATAAATAAATATAAATTCTCGTGATCTAAAGGAAAGTCAATTTATATGTTTCCGGTTTATTTATAGAGAAAAACGTGATTAATTAATTTATATTTTGCTAAAGTTGATTTAAATTTAGAAATTAAGTTAAAAATAAATTTAAAAATAGATTTTTGGAAAAATATTAAGGGTAGTGTGAAGGGAACATTAAAAGTAGGCTGAAGGGAACAGTAGTGTGAAGGGAACATTAAATGTAGGGTGAAGGGAACATCAAGGATAATTTAATCTAATAAAGTCAACAACCCTATTATCAATCCCTGAGCATATCGAAGGTTCTCATACCTCCAAAATCATCCTCCACCATAGAAAAAAATCAACAAATTAATAAAGAAAACTTTGAATGAGCTATACCAATTTTACGTGAAGCACGCTTTTAGTGGTTTCGCCTATAGCAATTTATTAAGGGTTTCTTCAAAGAAATGAAGAAAATAAACATAAAAAATATTTATTTGTGCATTACCCGATTTTTAATGAGTGCGCGAATAAAAAAAAAAGAACTTTACTACCTTTTTTCTTTTATTTATTTAGCTTGTTGCTAATTTGTTTCGACAACCTAAAAGAATTTATTTAAAGAATAAATTTTTATTAAAGAAGCTACACAAATTTATTGATGTTTTGTGAAATTAATTTACAGAATTCGATAGTTACTGTAATTAAAAATTAATGTTCCCTACACACTAGCCTTCAATGTTCCCTTCACACTACACTTGTTCTCTTCACCCTACCTCTATTATTATACAGAAGAAAATCATAGAGAGTATATTATTTCTTTTACATTAAATGTTACCCATCGAATATTTAAAAGAAAATTATTCCACTTAATATATAAGTATTAAGATGGGCCAAGTTTTCACAGCGAACAACTGGTCGCCGTTTCCCGCTTTTGAGAGAGAATATCCTAGAGATTACTGGGATATTAAGCTCTATCAAGGGCAAAACACCGGTAGTGGTGTACCGCTGATAACTTATCGAGATGGATTAAACACAAGCAATTATAAATCAAGGAAGATTTAATAAATTAGAGAAGATTTAGGCACATATGATCAACGCGGTTATCTTTCCTCTCATAAGCGGTTGTATTCGGATGGAGGGCTTAGTTGATTCGCTAATTTTTTTCAATTTTATCTATATCTTTATAATCATTTCAAAAATGAGATCTTTATCTTTTAATAATAAAAAATTATGGAGAGATCAAATGATCAAAATATGAATTAAAAATCTGATTTTTTTCAATTCTTTTAAATAAATTTTCTTTCTTTTACTTTTCTTCCATAAATTCTGAATTTCTTTTTCCAAAACGCATCCATTTTCCTGAGCTTGGTGCTCTCTATAAAATTTTTAATTAATTTTATTTGATCTAATTATTATAGCCTGAGGGCATTTGAGTATTTTATGTCTAGGGGCTATAAGAAAATTTCAAAACCTTTCCAAAACGCATCCATTTACTCTGTTGAGGCACTCTTTTGCCAAAACGCATCCACTTTACTCCATTTTCCCGAGCAGCACGATAAAATGGATCAGTGTTGTCAAACTCGTCCATTGACATTGAACCATCAAGCAAATTCTTTAAAATATAGAATTAATTTCTTTTTTAAATTATTTAATTTCTTATTTATTTTCTCATTTATTTTAAAAGCTTCCTTCTATTTTTCATAATATCCAGACCATTTTTTATTTAAAAGTACAAATTTTTAAGGTTAAAATGACTATTACTCCTGTCATAAGGCTTTATTATCTTAAAAATTTTTAGAGTAGAACATGAAAAAAAGACGGCTTTAAACCCTTGGGGAATTTAATGTTCATAAATTAATTCATTAAAGTATATATATTTTTTAAAAAGATATATTTAAAAGATATAGACATAATAAAAATTTAAAAAAAATAGAATGGATTAAAATTTGAGAAAATTTTTCAGGAAGGGAATATATAGACCTCTATATTGTGTACAAGTATATGAGCCCAGTTCTGATTTTCTATACCGTGGATCAAGTCGTTTTTTTTATTTTCCTAAGTTCCCTTCACACTACCGTAATGTTCCCTTCACCTTACCCTTAATGTTCCCTTCAGCCTACTGTTCCCTTCAGCGTACCCTTAATGTTCCCTTCAGACTACCCTCACTATTTCTATTTTAAAAATATTTCTATTAAATTTTCTAATCATTTCACCTGATTAGTAGCTCTTTCAGAATAAGGCCTTACTTGCCTACTAAATTGTTGTTTTTGAATAGCATTAACTTGCAAATTTTCATTACTTATCAACAAAAATATTAAAGGAATAGATATTAGCATAAATTTATTTAATTTGTTAAAAAATGAAAAGAATGAATTTTTAGAGGATTTTGTTGAGGAAATTAATAATTTTTTTGTTTGCTGCATTTTTAATTATCCCTTTGTTTTTTGATGCTTTATATTTTTGTTGCTATTTAATGTTTTATTTTTTTATTGTTTTTATTATGGAGGTTTTCTCTATAGATTAAAAATAATTTAAATCTTTTAGCAAAACCTTTAAATTAGTTAAATGTATTTAAAAATAAATAAAGTAAAGGAAATAAATTAGCCAAAAAGGAAGTGAAATTGAAACGAAAAATAAAATTAAATTAAAATAAAGTCAACCACCTGCTCCTGATTTTTGTAAATTATATTTGTTTTACGCAAATTTTTGTTTTATTTTAGAGAAATAAAATAAAAAGGAGAGGGAACTTTAGGTTAATTAATTTAAAAATATTTTAAAATCTAGTTTTCTATTAAAAAATACCAGTACGGTCGATTAGTCAAATATTCAATCTTCCCTTCACCCTACTAGTAGAGCGAAGGGAACGTTATTTTATAATTAATCAGAAAAATATTTTGTGATTTATTTTCTAATAAACTAAATACAGAAAATAATTTATTTAAATAATACTGTTAAAAAGAGAAACAGAAAAAATAAAATTAAATAAAATTAAAATTTCAAAGAAAGGACAAAGAATTTAATTTTAAGAACAAAAGAATACTACCGGAAAAGGCAAAAATTTTTAACAAAAAAATTCGTAGAACAAATATTTTTGGTTTTAAACAAACAAAAGAATCCCTAAAATAATAAAAGACAAAAAAATAATCAAGAATTCAAAAAAAAAATGAATTTTTCTATTTTTTAATAAAAACGAGAGAAATAAAATAAATATTGTTAGTCACTAATTAACCTCGTTTACTACAACCTTTTTATTTAAAAAATATTATTTAATAGGAAATGAGGGTGACAGATGGTCTGTCCTTTTTTTAAGCTATTTTGTGCTTTCTAGCAGAATATTGGTAGAGTAAAATAATATTATTAGTAGGGCGGTGGGTGGACTTTACTGGAGGTTCCGCCTATTCTCTCTTGCTTTTACTCGAGACAATTTTTCGAATTTTAGTTATATAAAGTTTTTGACTCAAAGTAAGGTTTCGAGACGTTTACAGATACATTCTATTGCTTTTACAAGTTTTAACCCTAATGTTCCCTTCACATTACCTGTAGGGTGAAGGAACATGTTCCCTTCACACTACATGTAGCGTAAAGGGAACATTATTTATTTTATGTACCTAATCTTTATTTTCTCGAGCTCGCACTCAAAACAGACATTTTATTTCCGGCAATAATCTACGGATTGGTTAAAGAAGCATTGCGTGTGGCAAAATAAAAGTGTTCAAAAATACACGCCTCGTTAATCCCAAAAGACCCCAAAAAGACATTTATTAATTCATTTTTCTTGCAAGCTTAAAGAAGAAAAAAGCTTTTAAAAGCTTTTCAATGCTGAATATTTTATTTATTTTTTATAGATTTTCTTAAAATGGTCACAGATGGTCTTAAGGCTTTTGGGAAGGGAAATACGGGGATTAAATTATAATTATAGTAGATAGATATGTCTGATAAAAAGGATAAGATTTATATAATTAATAGTTTATTAGATGACAAAAAATCAGAATTAATCCTTTTATTCCTCTGATGTTCCCTTCACACTACCCTATGTTCCCTTCACATTACATGTTCCTTTCACACTACAATATTTTACTCAAGTTCCGTTGGCCCTATCTTTTCTAAATTAAGCTAGATCTATTTAAAATCACTCAGTTATATAAGAAGATTAAATAATTAATTAAAATTTAATGAAAAAATTCTTTTTAAATTTAAAAAAAAAAGAGAAAATTAGAGAAAATTATGTAAAATGGTAAAATGCTAACAATATAAAATAACCATTTTCCGCTACATTATTCAGATTTATTACATTTTTAGGCTATTTTTAGTTATAAAATGGGTAAATTTAATCTATTCTTTCTAAAAATAATAAAAAAGGATTTTATGATGACATTATATCCCATAAATGTAGCTATTTCTAGGAGGGTGTGTCTGTTTTTGTTTTTGTGTTTTTATGTGTTTTTATATTGGAAAACAGTTTAATTTAAGGGATTGGCTATTTTGCAAATAAATTAGCTAATTTTAAGGCAAAATACTTTTTTTATAAAAATTTTCTGTATGTTCCTTTCACCCTACCTATAGTGTGAAGGGAAAATTTAATGATGAATGCAATTTTTAAGGGTTAAGTATTTGATCTTTATACTAAATAAAAATTTTAAAAAATTTTTTGTTGCGTCATCCCTTAGAACAAAAATTGGATTTAGTAGCATGTATTCCACGTGGGTGTAACCCAACAAAAATTAAGTAAAATGTTGCCAAGAAGAGGTTTTAATTTAAACAATTGGCAAATAAAGAATCTCTCTTGGAAAATGAACATTTTAAAATTAAATTTTGGCAAAAAATAATTAAATAATGGAAGAATAGGTTATTTTAGAGTTAATGACGAAGGTACAGACTAAAAATTAAAAATTAAATATTAAATGCTTCAATTTTAGGAAAAATAGGGAAATGTCTTAATGAGAACGGCATATTTAATTAAGATAAAAGATATTGGGATTTTTTATAATTCTTTTTATAAATTAAAATTGGATAAAATAAGAATTAGAATTTTGAAATTAAATTCTCTAAAAATACCAAATAATGGGAACTGTAAAGGGGTAGTCTGAAGGGAACATGTGGGTAGTGTGAAGGGAACATTGTAGAATAAGTATGTTGCCAAATGAGATTTATGTTTTAATAAGTTTTCACGTACTTCAATATGTTTCTAGAAGCACCAAAGACAATAAAAATATTAAAATATATTTTTATTTTATTAGTTTAACTTTTTATTGCTTTTTACGTAAAAATATTAAATTATTTATTATGACTTTTAATTACTTTCAATAAAATGCACAAATTTTTCATGGATGGAATTTTGAGATAAATGATAAATTATAGTGTCAATGGTATTTTGTTTTTATTTATATTTTTATTGAAACTTATTTACTGTTAATAATTTAATTTTTAATTTATGTTCCTTACGCACTACAAGTAGGGTGAAGGGAACATTTACGTCAATTTTTGATAATAAAATTTTACTATTATTTTATTTGACCAGTTGTCCTTTTAAAGAACTTTAATATCTAAAATAGGTATTTTTCAATTATATTTATTTTTGTCTATCTAAACTTAAAATAAATATTATTTTATTACTTTATTTTTAGAAATTTAATTAAATAAAAATTAACTTTAAAAATGGAAATAAACAAAGTTACGACTTTAAATACTCCATAAAAGCCTCTAAAAATGGATAAATAAAGAAAAAAAAATAAAAAAACAGTGGGTGGCACATTTAAAAGTACTAAATAACCATAAAAGGACTTGAACCATTTATTTATCCATTTAAGGGCTTTTTAAGAAAAATTAGTGGAAAATAGTAAATTAATGCATTTTTAAGCATTTTTAAATTGAAAATTAAAAAAAAATTATTATTTTTAATTTTTTGATGTTCCTTTCGCACTACATGTAGGATTAAGGGAACATAAGAATTTTCTAAGCTTAATTAATATATTTTTAATTGATGTTCCCTTCGCACTACGTGTACGGTGAAGAGAACATAAGGTTGAAAATAGCTATTCTGGAAGTATTATTAGACCATTTAGTTTATCAAGACTGAGAGACACGTAAAATACATGCTGTCATTTTTGCCTCATAAAATCGGATTCTTTTAGCAAATTTAAGTAAAAATGAAACTAAAAAGGGCATTAAATAAAGTAATCTTTTTTATTCGTGTTTTCTGCTTTGCTAAAGCAATTTATTTTACGTCAAAGAAATTTTTATTTGCAAAAATAAATATATCCAATTTTAGGCAATTTTTAGCGTCATTTTTAGTAAAATAGTAAAAAATATTTAACCTAAATTTAACAAAATCCCCCTCCTCCTACATTTTTGTTTTTAGAAGTAAGAAAATATATACAATTCTAAATGGATTTGTAAAGATTTTGTGCAAGTATTTGTCATAGACAAGTCTCTGGCCATGGGATTCGAGAAAAAAATTTCTCATATTATGTAAAAATGTCGAAACATGCATGAAACTTCAAGATATGAATTTTCTGAAACTCGATTCTAAACGAGCAATTTTATGATTTCTAGAGGGGAAAAAGTTTTTCCCCTCTGATAATAAAAGAATTTCCTGGAATATCTAAAAAATTTCATATGTACAGTATGATGTCAAAATTTCATAAAATCAAAAAATATGATTTTCAAAAACTTAAATTGAATCCTATGATTTTAGTATATTTAGTGGGCCAAAGTGTTCGGCCTGTGTTCGGCCTACTATTTACATAACAATATCCATTGATATCTAAATAAAAAAATTTTCATAATTTACATAATATACAAAAATATATTTATTAAAAAAAATTTAAATTTTGGCAAAAATAGAAAACAATTTATTATCATTAATAATTATTAAATATTAAAAGTTGGGAGTGTTTATTTAAATAATTAAAAAAGTTGGGGTAAGTAGTTGGCATTTAATTATTATTAAAGGCGTTGGCGTTTAATTAAATTTTGCTGTTTATTTTCTAAAAATAGTTTTAATGCAAAAAGTAGATAATTAAATAAATTATATTTAATTAAAAAAATTTTAGAAAATTTAATTTTTTAAAATTAAATACCAGACGCCAAAAGAGAAGGATATTATCAATTTAAAATTATAGCTAAACCCGGTTACAGTGGCATTTGTATCAGTGGGGGCTCTCAAATGCCCTAAGTTTATATTTAACTTATGTCCCGTTCGCACTATAGGTAGGGCGAAGGGAACATAAGGTTACTGTATTTTTAATTTATGTTCCCTTCGCATTATATGTAGGGTGAAGGGAAACATAAGAATTTTTTAGATTAGTTTCTCCAATAAATATTTAGTTCTGTCGTGCCATTTAGCCGGGTTTGATCATAATAGGATGTGTCGATAAGGATTTCTATAGTATAAATATTTAATTTTGGGATTATTAGTCTCAAATCAATTGAATTAATCACGCGGAGAGTAAAGTCGAGGATTTTGAAGAAAACATTGTATTAATACTATTAGTTCTAGTAGAAGCATTTACTGATAATTTTTGCTGTTTATAATCTTTCCCATTCTGATTTAAGTGAACATTGCCATCATTTTGGGGTAATGGCCTTCTCCAACGAACCATCTTTAAATTAATTTAATTAATTTTTAATTAAAATTCACACCATATTAGACGAATCCGAAGGGGAATGTCTCCCTTCTTCATCTCTAGAACGCATGGCTATGGCTGTACTTCCCCCGCTGCTTTGACGGCGAAGTAAAGTATTTGTTTTGGGTTCTAGAAAACTTTAGAAAAAATTTTTTTTGAGATCAACCTCTAGTCCAACGCCAATCTGACAGTTGGAGTCGACAAGGTAATTGTTCAGGTAAAACAGAATGATGGGTGATAAGCATGGGAAGTGATTGAAAATAACGTTTTGAGCCCTTCAAAAATTTTTTTAAAAATTTTTAAATTTTTAAGATTTTTTAATCACCCTAATTCTAAACCCATGCACATTCCGAATAATTAAATAATTTGCAATTCCTCTCTTTCTATTAATTGTGCCATCTATATTTTCTGGAACACGCATAGTTAGTGCTAGACATCTAAATTAATTTTTAAAAATTTTTAGAAAATTTTTAAAAAATTTCCAAGTACCTTTGCCTACTGCCTGATAAGCGAAGCATGAAATGGCCTGGAGGCATTAGACAAAGTTGATTAATAACATAATCCCTTTAAAATTAATTTTTAATTTAAAAATTAATTTTAATGACTTTTCATTAGGCCTGCAAAAGTAGGCGAGTCTCTCCAACTCATCGCGCAGGCACTCTCCCAAAGGGTAAATCCATTCTTTTCTAGAAAATATAAATTATTTAATTTTAAAATATTTGAATTATTATTTTTTTTAACTCTCAAAAAAATGTAAATTTAAGAAATTGCATATTTTGACATTTCATGGAAATTTTGACACTTTTACACAGTATGAAAAAAATTTCTTAAATATTCTAGAAAATTCTTATAGAATCAGTAGGCCGAACACTTTGGCCCACTAAATATAATAAAATTATTAGACACATGCAATTTTGATGTGTTTCTTATTTTTAGGGCCGATATGAAAAATTTTTTAAAGGATATTCCAGGATGTAATATCAGACACTAGATTTAGATTATACTCCTTGAGTATAACATTGAGATCAACCATAAGCGAAGCATGAAATGGCCTGGAGGCATTAGACAAAGTTGATTAACAACAAGGTAATTGTTCAGGTAAAACAGAATGATGGGTGATAAGCATGGGAAGTGATTGAAAATAACGTTTTGAGCCCTTCAAAAATTTTTTTAAAAATTTTTAAATTTTTAAGATTTTTTAATCACCCTAATTCTAAACCCATGCACATTCCGAATAATTAAATAATTTGCAATTCCTCTCTTTCTATTAATTGTGCCATCTATATTTTCTGGAACACGCATAGTTAGTGCTAGACATCTAAATTAATTTTTAAAAATTTTTAGAAAATTTTTAAAAAATTTCCAAGTACCTTTGCCTACTGCCTGATAAGCGAAGCATGAAATGGCCTGGAGGCATTAGACAAAGTTGATTAATAATAAAATAAATAAAAAAATTCATAATTTACATAATATACAAAAATATATTTATTAAAAAAAATTTAAATTTACATAACAATATCCATTGATATCTAAATAAAAAAATTTTCATAATTTACATAATATACAAAAATATAAGTATGATGATGTGTACAGTATGATGTCAAAATTTCATAAAATCAAAAAATATGATTTTCAAAAACTTAAATTGAATCCTATGATTTTAGTATATTTAGTGGGCCAAAGTGTTCGGCCTGTGTTCGGCCTACTATTTACATAACAATATCCATTGATATCTAAATAAAAAAATTTTCATAATTTACATAATATACAAAAATATATTTATTAAAAAAAATTTAAATTTTGGCAAAAATAGAAAACAATTTATTATCATTAATAATTATTAAATATTAAAAGTTGGGAGTGTTTATTTAAATAATTAAAAAAGTTGGGGTAAGTAGTTGGCATTTAATTATTATTAAAGGCGTTGGCGTTTAATTAAATTTTGCTGTTTATTTTCTAAAAATAGTTTTAATGCAAAAAGTAGATAATTAAATAAATTATATTTAATTAAAAAAATTTTAGAAAATTTAATTTTTTAAAATTAAATACCAGACGCCAAAAGAGAAGGATATTATCAATTTAAAATTATAGCTAAACCCGGTTACAGTGGCATTTGTATCAGTGGGGGCTCTCAAATGCCCTAAGTTTATATTTAACTTATGTCCCGTTCGCACTATAGGTAGGGCGAAGGGAACATAAGGTTACTGTATTTTTAATTTATGTTCCCTTCGCATTATATGTAGGGTGAAGGGAACATAAGAATTTTTTAGATTAGTTTCTCCAATAAATATTTAGTTCTGTCGTGCCATTTAGCCGGGTTTGATCATAATAGGATGTGTCGATAAGGGATTTCTATAGTATAAATATTTAATTTTGGGATTATTAGTCTCAAATCAATTGAATTAATCACGCGGAGAGTAAAGTCGAGGATTTTGAAGAAAACATTGTATTAATACTATTAGTTCTAGTAGAAGCATTTACTGATAATTTTTGCTGTTTATAATCTTTCCCATTCTGATTTAAGTGAACATTGCCATCATTTTGGGGTAATGGCCTTCTCCAACGAACCATCTTTAAATTAATTTAATTAATTTTTAATTAAAATTCACACCATATTAGACGAATCCGAAGGGGAATGTCTCCCTTCTTCATCTCTAGAACGCATGGCTATGGCTGTACTTCCCCCGCTGCTTTGACGGCGAAGTAAAGTATTTGTTTTGGGTTCTAGAAAACTTTAGAAAAAATTTTTTTTGAGATCAACCTCTAGTCCAACGCCAATCTGACAGTTGGAGTCGACAAGGTAATTGTTCAGGTAAAACAGAATGATGGGTGATAAGCATGGGAAGTGATTGAAAATAACGTTTTGAGCCCTTCAAAAATTTTTTTAAAAATTTTTAAATTTTTAAGATTTTTTAATCACCCTAATTCTAAACCCATGCACATTCCGAATAATTAAATAATTTGCAATTCCTCTCTTTCTATTAATTGTGCCATCTATATTTTCTGGAACACGCATAGTTAGTGCTAGACATCTAAATTAATTTTTAAAAATTTTTAGAAAATTTTTAAAAAATTTCCAAGTACCTTTGCCTACTGCCTGATAAGCGAAGCATGAAATGGCCTGGAGGCATTAGACAAAGTTGATTAATAACATAATCCCTTTAAAATTAATTTTTAATTTAAAAATTAATTTTAATGACTTTTCATTAGGCCTGCAAAAGTAGGCGAGTCTCTCCAACTCATCGCGCAGGCACTCTCCCAAAGGGTAAATCCATTCTTTTCTAGAAAATATAAATTATTTAATTTTAAAATATTTGAATTATTATTTTTTTTAACTCTCAAAAAAATGTAAATTTAAGAAATTGCATATTTTGACATTTCATGGAAATTTTGACACTTTTACACAGTATGAAAAAAATTTCTTAAATATTCTAGAAAATTCTTATAGAATCAGTAGGCCGAACACTTTGGCCCACTAAATATAATAAAATTATTAGACACATGCAATTTTGATGTGTTTCTTATTTTTAGGGCCGATATGAAAAATTTTTTAAAGGATATTCCAGGATGTAATATCAGACACTAGATTTAGATTATACTCCTTGAGTATAACATTTTTGTATTGATTTGACATTACTCGAAACTAGTTTATCGAAATTTGTTTAAAAAAATTTTTAATTTTTTTAAATTTTATTGATTGATCTTTGAATCAAAAAATTTTTTTTCATGATATGTAATACCAGACACTAGATTTTGATTATACTCCTCGAGTATAACATTTTTGTATTGACTTGACATTTTTTAGGGTCGATCATATTTTTAGGGCCGATATGAAAAAAAATTTTTAAAGGATATTCCAGGATATTCTTATAGACTTATTAGGGCTTTACTAAAGCCCTTCCAAATATCATAAAATTTCATGATTCTATCGAAGTTTAAAAAATTTCAGACATTGAAACATAAGAATGTTCCCTTCACCCTACATGTAGTGTGAAAGGAACATAAGAATATGAATTTTCTATCGTATTTTTGGACATAATATTAAAGAAATTCTATCGAATCTTAGATTCTTGAATCAATGAAAATTAAAGCTAAACTTACAATCTTTCATCATAAACTAATTCTGGTTGTCCATCTCTACTATATCTTTTATTATAAATTGGAATTTGAGGATAATAATTAGTTGGATATATATTATTTGAATTATATCCATTATTATAAAACCAATTTTGTTGTTTTTGGGGTAAATTTGTTTCAAAATGGTTTCCAATTGATACAGACGGAAAATTTAAATTATAACAAGATTTTTCTTTTTTGCAAGGTAATTCAAATATTTGAGGTTTCGATGAATGAAAATAATTGTTGGTAGGTGTATGAGGTGGAATTTGTTTTATAGGGGTAGGGGAACATGTAGAAGTTGAGTTAAATGAACGTAAAGGAGTTAAGGGCCATCGTGGTTTGCGGAAGTTGGCTAAATAGAGGGAAAATAATTTTAAAAATTTTTTTAAGTTGACCAGTCTCCCCGTTTTGTAAAGATGTTGGTGTAGCTAATGATTGTTTTCTTTGTTCATTAATTAAAGGACTATTGTTTTTGTTTCTTTGTTGTTTCTGCTTCTTCTTTGGAGTAACTCCAAATATTTTTTGAATTAATGAAGATGAGGAGATTGTAAGCATTTGGGAACGACTACGCTCGAGAAAACCGATGGAGGATATTTTATCCTAAAATTAAAATAATATTTTAGATAATCAATGCCCTTATTAACCATTGCTATTATATCCAATTAAAAAATTTTTACCTTTTTATTATTTTTCAAAGGGCTTGGATTAACGAAATCAGATCCTTCTGGATCTACACAAACAAAATAATTTTGTTTTTGTAAAGATAAAGGTGATGTGGCAACATCTCTAACACTTGTAGTTGAAGTAATTATTTGCCTTTTGGGAGGTGAAATTGGGCTTAAAAATATAAAGGAAATTTAAAAAAAATTGGGAGGCTATTTAAAATATTTTATAACCTATTAAACATTTGAATAGAATTTTTTTCTAAATTTTTTTGTTGCTGGAATAGGGAAGAAAGTGCAAATTCAATTTCCTCTACCTGTGGAAAATGAGGGAAAAATATTTTTTAATTTTTAAAAAATTTATTTTAATTTTTAAAATATAAAACCACCTCAAGAGCAGTTTTAGTTCTAAAAACATGACATTGTTTTCTATAATTAATTTTATGTAGGTTATTCGATGGCTGCTCGCGTGTAATATAAGCAAGCTGTTTAGTTTCCACACGGGCTACAACACAACAAATTTTGCTAATTTGATGAGTCAGAAAGACTATCTATCGGGAAAATATAAAAAATTAATTTAAAAAAAAATTAAAAATATTTTTTGAAATTTTTAAAAATAATTAATTTAAAAATTAGAGGGAGTTTCAAATTTAGAGTAATAAAGAATATTAATGTAGGTTTCGGAAATTATAAATTATATTTACGGAAAATATAAATATACAATGAATATACTTAAAGATATAAGCATTTCCGGAAGATACAAATATAAGCACTTCCGGAAAGTATAAATATTATTTAAAATAAAATACATATACAAGCACTTCCGGAAATACAAATAAACATAAAATATAAATTTCCGGAAACTATAATAATAAACATTTCCGGAAAATACGAATAATAAACAATTAAAATATTTTATTAAATGTTGTATTTTTATATAGTGTGTAAAATTAATGCTTTTAATTGTTTTTAATCATTGGAGAGATTAATCTATCTTTAATTAATTTTATAATAGAGATTGTAAAAGTTTTAAAATTCTCTTTTCAATTTTATTTCTTTCTCATTATTTTTTTTGTTTCAATTGACAAATAGTTTTGGAAAAAAAATTCTCTGTGACATTACACACACATTGGAAGTTACAACTACTATTAGTATATTTTTCATTCCAAATTTTTAAATAGAAAATATTGTTTACCCTCGGGAATCAAAAGTCATTCATTCCCCTTTTCTTTTAAAAATTTTAAAAATAAAATTCCTTTAAAATAATATTTAAAGGTGAATTACATTTTTTATAGTTTAAAAATGTTTGTTTGGAATTTTAAGATTTTATAGAAAGATAAATAGTAACAAATGTATTTCTCATGAGAATTTTTGGAGAAACTATTTTTTAAATAAACTTTTTACAAAATTTATAGAGAATATAATAGATTAATTAATGAGATTTATTTGACAGTAAAAATATACAAATATCTCGAGGAAATACAAATATAGAAACTTCCGGAAAATTATAAGTAATACAATATTTAAACAATATACATTATTTTAATATTTCCGGAAAATATATAACAATAAAAAACAATAGTGTATTTAACTTCCAGAATGCGTTTTCCGGAAGCAATATAATCAAACAAAAAGTTTTTTAGATATAAGTATTTAATATGATGCAGATGAATTATTTTTATGAGGTTAAATTCAAAAAAAAATATACTTTAAAGATAAAAAAATTTATTCTATCCACTAAATATTAATGTAAATTTTCTTTGTATTTTTAGATTATTTATGCATTAATTGGCATTTTTGTATTATTGTCTTAACCCTAAAGGGATGAATAAAAAAATAAAATTCTAAAATACCCTCACTCACTCGCCCTCATAAAATCCATCAAAATGCATGTGCATTTTGAAGAGGAACGAAAAAACGGACAGAAAGCGACTGGCATTTGTGCATAAATTATTTAAATAAAAGGACAGAAAAGTATAAATAAATTCAAAAAAAGACATTTTTGAATAAAAATAGAATAAATAAATGCCAAAACATTGAAAACCCCTAAAAGAATTTTTATTTATTTTTAGTATTGAGAGAGACTTTGGTGGGAATATTTAAGTAGCTTCCATTCTTGAGGATATTGTCCAAGAAAATAAATAAAAATGCGTAAAAGAATTTGAATTTTATTTCAGTTGCGGATTTTGGATAATAAATAAGGAAAATAATATCTAAATAAAAATTAAAGAAAAGCAGCTGATTTTTGGAATTTTTTAAATTAAAAAGCTTTAGTATATCCATAGTAGTAAAATTACAAGATTATTGCGTGACATTTCCAAATTTATTTTTAAAAAATAAATTAAGCTTTCCCCCGACTTCCTTTACATTTTTTTATTTTATTTTTTTCTATTTATTTTGTTTATTTTTTATCCCATTGTACATATGTTAATTTTTACTCTATTTAATAGTGGATATACTAAATAATACAAAAAATTCCTTTTCATTCTACATATGGTTTTTTATTCTTTTATGGTGTCAATCCATTATTTCCCTATAATTAACAAAAATAAATCTTGGACAAAAGAAAATCTTCTGGAATTATTATCCAAAAAGATAGGTCATAGAGGGGTCATAAAGGGGTCAGTCCATATAAAATTGAATAGCTCAAGAATGAATAAATCTTTCAGGATATTTTTTATAGTGGATAATAGAGCATTGATTAGGCTAAAAATTTAAAATAAATTTAAAATTTAAGAGGAAAATTCGAAAAAAAAATTTTGAAAAGAAAGCGGTATTCATATGATTCTCTCATTTGAGCCCTCCTCTGTTTAATTAATTTTTAATTTATAAAATTTTTATTTTTGACACTTTTCACATTAAAATTCTTAAAGTTTGCTCTTTTAAAAGTTTATCTATTTATAATCAAAAAATTAAATTAAAAATAAAGTCCCTTCTTATTTCAAATAAAAATCCCTTAAAACGAAAGGATCTTCTCTCTCATTTCACTCATTTTTAATAAATCTTCTTCGCCCCTTTCTTGACTTATTTTCTCATTTTTTGACTCATTATATGCACTTTAAGTTAAAACACAAATATAAAAAAAATATATTATATAACTCATTAAAAAACTAATCCATTATATGCAGTCGGAGCAGCTCATTGTCAAGAGGGGGAAGGGTAAAAAAGCGCGGAAGAAGAACAAAGATTATAGAAATGCAATGAAAAAGGAGAGAATTAAATATAAAGGAATTAAAGATTAACGAAAATTTTATAAGTTAATAGATCTGAATAAAAAATTTTAGTACGCAAATATTTATCCGCAAGTTTTTTCCATTATTTTGTCCGTATAAGTTCTGCAACAGAAATTTTACAAAATCTTGGTTCAGGTCTAATCATGAGGGTTTTTTTAAATTTTTGATAAGTAAACGTCTTGGAGATCCTCTAGTTTCTGTCTCTTCGTTCTATCCGCAAGTCTTTTCCGTAAATTTGAAATAAACTCTGAGGCAATTTATGGGATCGTTTTTTGACTTTTTTTTTATTTTTATTATATTTTCCCCTCCATCAAAATTGACTCTCTTTTTTCAACTCAAAAATGCCCGACAAAAAAGATGGGAAATGAGGATTTGAATAAAAGGATGGGTAGAAGAGGTTAAGGATTTGATGGGGCAATACAACTAAACTACTTTATTACACTAATAATTCATGCGCATTGAACAAAGAAAATAAAAGAAGGGGGAACGGATTGGCCTCTAAAAGAGAAATTTTTGTAAAAAAAATTTTGGGCATAAAGAGGGCCAAAAAGGTAAAGATGTGCAAAAGTGGTTGTTGAGGGTGAGTTGGAGGCTAAGAATTGTAAAAAGTGAAAACACGGGTATAAAGAAAGAAATAATTTAGAGATTGAGAATAATTTTTAAATTAAATGTATAATTAATTGAATATCGTAAAAAAGAGACGATGGAATTTAAAGGACCAGATTAGAGGATAATCTCTAAATTAAAAGGAATGGATTTATTTTTAAAAAATTTTTTATGAACTGGAAATTCAAAAATAAAATTAATGGAACCTATAAAAAATTTTTTTATTGCTAATCTCCTAATTAAAAAAATAAATTTTGTTAATTAAAAATAATAATAATCGGCCCCAATCAGATATTCAAATAATATATATTTTACACAAAAATTTTTTTAAATTTTATTTTAAATATTTTCTTTACAAAAATTGTCACACTCAATCATTTATTGCCATATTCTACTTAATGTAAATTTGTTTGCACAAATCACAAAAAAAAGTTTTGGAAAGAACAAATAAAAAACTAAAAATTCAAAGGTACTTTTAAAGCATTTTTAGAACAAAAAAAGTTTTAAAAATAAAAGGAAGGAAAAAAAAGTTGAAATTCAATACTTAAGTTTTAGAGTAGTATAAATAAGTAATATTAAGTAAAAAAAAAATTTTTTTAATTTTTAATAAAAATATTAATTAAAAAATAAAATAAAAATACTGAAGGCAATTAAAATATTTTTTTATTTTAATTAATTATTTAAATAAAAAAAATTTTTAAATAAAATAAACTACCCTTCTTTTAATTACTTTTTTTCTTGAAAATAATATTATTATTATTATTTTATTCAAAGCAAAGTAAAAATAAAAGTTGCGGTCGCGCGTCTTTTATTTATTAAAAAAGTAATGCCGCAATATAAATAATAAATTTTATATTTATTTTTCGTAGTCAAAATAAGCTATAATATTTATTTATGAAAAGAGATATGACTACTGGATATATTCAAAAAATAATTTTTCTTTGAAGTTCCGAATAAATTATTATGTAAAAATATTAAGGCCTAGAAGAGAATATTGAGAGAACAAACTTGAAAATTAGAAGTAGTATATAGGGGATAAATATAACAAAAAACAAAAAAATAAGGATTTTTATAACAAAAAATCGATAGAAATATCGGGGATCTCTCTTATTTTTTTGTTTTTTTGTTATATTTATCCCCTATATACTACTATTAGACTAAAAAACTCACAGAAAATTGGGAAAACTCGTTAGTTTGGTTTAGATAAAGGTAAATATTCCAATTTATAAAATCTCGATTTTTTATTATTTTTGAACTTAAAAAGCTAATATTTTTTATCAAGCTTTGGAAGCTTATAGGAAGTCTTTGAGAGCGCTTATAAATTAAAAAAGTAAAGGAGGTATATTCAGATTGATTAAAAAAGATTTTTTTAATAAATAGAAGCATGATTATAATTTATTAAAAATAATATCTTTTGGCCTTTGCCTTATCAACATCTCATGTTAGGTATAGTATAAAAGCGCTAGCTTTTAGACGCTTGGAACCTATTCTTAATCTACAACCAACCTACAACAACAACCAACGTCAACAACCAACAACATAGTCTATCTCCAACACACAGTCTTATTCCTATTGTACTCTTGCTATTGTATTTCTACCCTTGTGATAAAGCACATTGTTAGTTAACCTAGTAGGCTACAATTATTCTGTTACGTGAATACGTAACATCTCAAATTTAAATTTTTAATTAAATCCCTTCTATAAATCCCTGGCATTTAAGCCTGTTAAATAAAAAATTAATAAATTTTTTATTTATTTAATATATTATTTTTTTAAATAATATTAAACAGCAATTAGTCATTTGTTTAAAAAGCAAGAAAAAACTGAGAAAGTCACTATATTTTTTAAATAAATAAAAATCCAAATAAGTGACCAAAGTTTATTTTTATTTACAAAAACTTTGCTTTTATTAACTCAAAGTTTTTACAAAAAATTTCAATAGAAAAGACAGATTAATAAAAAGGATTCCCCTCAATTTATTTAAAATTGTCTGGAGTCCTTCAAATAAAATTAAAAAATAATAATATTTATTTTTCGCAACTTTTTTTGGATTTTTTGAATGGAAATAATTAAATAAATAAAATGGCCTTGAATTTAAATTGAGTTAAATATTAAAAAAATATTTTTAAAGAAATCTCGTGTTGTGATCTGTCTGGATCTTGAATAACAAAAAATTAGAAATGGAAAATAAATTAAATAAAAAAATAATTTTATGGGTGAGGAGATGATGGCTAAATATATTTATACAGAACCGAGAACAAAGCTCGGTAATCCCTAATTCCCCAATGGGGATAACTCATTAAATAAAATCTGGTTTGGTTTTGATTTAAAGAAAATGTATTATGCGCGAAAATAGGAAAGTGAAGCTAAATTGATGTAAATTCAAATTTAAGCCCTCAGGGGATTTAAATCAAAAAATCTCAAAAAATCTGTCTATAAGTGAATGATTATGCTAATTTATAAATTTAATTTTCTTGCTTTGCTATGAGGCCAAAATGAACGAAAAGCTCATATAAACGTCAATCAAAAAATGAAAATATGTTTAGGATATTTAGATTGATTTAAAGCCCAAGGGAATATTATTATTATATTTATTTATTTTGCCGCATAATAAACAAAAGTAATAAAGTAAAATACAAAAAAATACAAAAATATTTAAAAACCGGAAAAGTGTATTGTATTTTTCCGGAAAAGTTTTATTATATATAAAAATAATTTAATTTAATCAGAAGAGTAAATCTCTAAAACAGAAATATCAAATGGTCGTAAAATTGTTTCTCGATGTTTTTATTACAAAAAAATTTATGTATCGAAGTAAAACGATAAAATTAAAAAACAGATAATAAAAAATACTTAGTTGTGTATTTTATTTTAGCATTAATATTATTAAAATTTCGGTTTAAAAACCAGGTACTTGATTAATTTATTTAAGAAATTTCCGAATTATTTTTACTTAATAATTTGCATAAATTATACCTTTATTTTTTATTTTTTATTAAATTTTTTACTTATTTTTCTCTTAATTTCATTTTTCTCAATTTGGGGGAAATTTATGCAAATTTAATGAACTGAACAAAGAAAATTTAAAAAAAGTTAAAGGATCACTTTTTTCAAAAAAAATGCAAAATCAGATTAATAAACAAAAATTGTGTAATAATAATATTTATTACTCATAAAAAGTGTTTTTTGTTTATTAATATATTAACTATAGGCAAATTCTCAACACTCATAAATTCCCATCTCTGTTACACTTTTTGTTGTAAAAATGTTTTTGAATAATTTTTTGAGTTTAAAAAATATGAAAATAATTAATTTAAAATAAAATTGAAGAAAAAGAACAAAAATTAAAAAATTAAAATAAAACCTCTATATTAAGGACGCTCCTTAGAAAGGACAAAATTTTATTTATTATAGAGAGCTGGACTAAATAGAAGTATTTTAGAGAATTTTTGCTTTTATCAGACCAATCATCCTCAATAAAAAGAGAAGATAAATTAGAGATATCTACAAAACAGAGTAGATATATTAAATAGAAATCCATTAAATAGAGGTCCAAAAATTACAAATAAATTTTTTAATAAATTTCAATTAAATCCCCTTTCAATTACCTAAATTATGCAAAAAAAATAAAATTGTTTAGGTTACTTAATTTAATACAAAAAAAAACAAGATGACCATGACCCATTGTCGCAGCATGAGAAAAACAAATAAAATTTATTCGAGAATTGAGAAGTGGATAAAAATAAATGAAAAATAGCCTCAATTGTTTAATAAGGACAAAATAAAAAATAAATTTTAAAAAATATTCTAATAATAAGGACAAAATTAAAAAAATAAATAGTTAGTGGGCTTGTAAAGGGAGACAGCTACATAATATTTAAAAATCATTTTTTTTCTCGCCTAAATATTTTCCTCAAAAAATAATCCAGCATAAAAATTCATTTTCTAAATAAATTTAGACAGATTAAAGCCGAATATTTATTTATCCAAAATTATCCTTATTTTCTCGCCTATATTTTTCCAAAATTGCATAATTGGTACTTGACATGGAAAATAAAGAAATGAAAAATTAAGAAAAAATTTGGAAAAGTCGAAAGTTGCCTTTTTTCATTAAGAATTAAATATAAATTATTAAGGGTAGTATAAACAAAAAATGGGGACACTTTTAGTGGAGGGAATTTAAATATCCGGGAAAAATTAAAAATCAAAACACTTGAAAAATATTAAAAAATTAAAAAATAATTAAAATAAAAAA
>ABLG01000395.1:0-32664 GCA_000172435.1 Meloidogyne hapla
TTCTTATTCTTTTTTATTTATTTATTTTCATTAAAATAATGTAGTTAATTTTTCTTTTAAGCGTTTTATTAAATAAAAATATAAGAATGAAATTTTAAGGATTTCCCTATACATTTCAGGATTATTTTAATTTTTAAATTAATTGGAATTTAAAATAAAAATTTTGTGAAAATTGGTAACTATAGAAACTATAAATAGTTACGGGTTTTCTGCTCGCATTCTCATTTTCTTCTGCTTCCTTCTTTTCTTCTAGGAATTACAAACAAATACAAAGGCACAAAAGGCAAAATGTTCAGAAAAATATTCACTTATAAAAAATAAAAAGGACAATATTTAAAGTGCCGGATTTCGGGTCAATCTAAAATTAATCGGATCGTGTTTGAAAAATGACGCTTTCTCATATTAACTTCCTTTTTAAGTTAATTTAATCCTTGACCATTATCTGTCTTTTGATAATTTGTAATTTTTAGGAGAAAAGAAGGAATGAGAAGAAAAGGAAAATTCGGGCAGCTAACCCGATATTACCAAACAATATTTATAAATTATTTTTTAATGCAAGTGCATATTCTTGTTATTAATTTATTTTATAAATATTATTAACAAAAAATATTATTTTGATTAACTTTTTATTTAAATATTTTAACTTTCTTTCTAAGCTGTCTAATTTAAAATATTTAATTTAGTAATATTATTTTACTTCATTTTATCTAATTAATTCATCATAATTTCGGAAAAATTTATTTTTATTTTAATCTAATATTTAGCTTTTATATTAAAATATATTATTTTATTTAAAAATATTAATTATATAATTTTTTAGATTATTAATGAGTTTATTAACTTTATTTCGCAAAGTTGGTTTTATAGTTGGCAAAAGGCCTAAAACTATTTTTCTAATTAATTTATTTTTATTTCTTCCATCATTAACATTTTATTTAATTTATGATATTAAAGTGGAGACGGATGTTAGAAGAGGGTTTTCCCCTAAAAATGGAAGGGCAACAAAGGAAATGGAGGTAAAAATAATTAATTAAAAGAATGTTAAATTAATTAATACAAACATTGGGAATGTTTACTTTTCACTTTTTTAGCTATACCAAGTATTCCCAACCTTTTTTTAAATATATTATTTATAAATAAACGTGTGTGGATTATAATACATAAATCTATCAGGATATCGAGTCTGCCAAGATTTAACTTTATTTTTTAATCAGGCCATTTTTTAAGAGAATGCTGAGTATTATGCTATCCCATTTATTAAATTTAGGGTTGTCGGATTCCGGATCTGAAAAATGTGAATATAAGTAAATTTTTCGATCGGAACAGGATTCCGAATATTCGCCAGGTTTCAACAATTCTAATTATAATATACTTAAAATTAAAAATAAAGATTAAATTAACCTAAAATTTCAGGCATTTTCTGAATTTTACAACGTCTCTATAGATGGATTAGATCTTCTTTTGATCTTTTTGGAATCTAAAACATCAGATAAACGTTTAATTATTAATGATAAATAGCTTTCAGAAGTTGATTTTATGGACAATTATATAAAGGAACTTTCATTGGAAATTAATGATGAAGGATCTTCGGATCAAAAAATATCTAATAATAAAAGTCAAGTAGTCCGTTTAAAAGATTTTCAGGTATAAAAAATTGAAAAAAAGAAAGAAAATTTTATTTTTTAATTAGACAAGTAGAGGTGATATGAATTATCTTTTTCATGCATTCAAATGGGCATATCAGTTACAAAGTACTTCACTTTTATTTACTTCAAAACTAATTAAACAAATTAATTTGGACTTTCCTATATCTCATATCTATGGATTTGATGTTCTTTTAGATTCTCATTTTTATGGTGTTAAATTAAGGGAATCAAATCAGTCACAGATGTTTGCATCAAAAATAGAGTCTGTAGAAACTATTGGAATTTTGTAAGTAAAATAATGGACAAAGCCAACTCTCGATATGTGAACCCTCTATATGACGAACTTTTCTCGTCCCTGATTATAATGATCCAAAAAAGTTACTCTAATGATTTTCGGGCCTTGGCAAGTGGGTCTTGGATAATAACTTTAACCTATTGTTTAAAAATTTTTCTTTTTTATAAACCAATCTTGAACACAAAAAAGATTTATGTTTAGGAGGCATTCCTCAAATATCCTAAAAATAAGCTTTCTCCTTAACACAAACTTAAGTCCCTTTGTTTACTTTATATCGAGAGTTGACTATTTAATTTAAAAATATATTTTTTTTTATTTTATTTATTAAGTTATTTGTTGGATGGAGATAAAAATAAAAATCAAATGGAAATTTTAAATAAATTAGAAGTAAAATTATTTAATGATATAAATACTGGCAAATTAAATAATTTAACATTCAAAGTATTAATATATGCTGATCAATTGGCAAATCATGAAATGATGAGAGGTTCTAAGAAAATAACAAGTTTATTGGGTATTGGGGTGGCTGCAATGATTTTATTTTTGATTGTGGCTTTTTGGCATTTTAATTGGAAATCTCAAGTAATTATTTTCTAAAATAAAAAATTTGAGAAGTCGACTCTCGATATAATAAACCGACCGAAGTTAAGTTCTTAAATCAAAGGGTAATTATATCGAGAGTTAACCTTATTTTATCTTCAGTAAATTTTTTAGAACCGTTCCTAAACGACTTTTCCATCATTTTCCCCGACCAGAACCACGACCCAAAAAATTTGAAAACCTCGTTTCCAAGAGAAGGCTTAGTCAGTTTTTAAACATAAAGCTTAACCTCCGATAGTTCAGGGGTACAACGCTACTTTCTTTTAATTATTGTTATAATTATTGTTATAGCTTAGGAGCAAAAATCTATAAAATGAAGGGAAATATTTTCAAATTTCAACATAAATTCATTATTATATTGCTTTAATATTTAATTAAATTATTTATTTAATTTAGTTTATTTTAATTACTTCTTCATTGCTTTCACCTCTTTTATCTATTTCTGTTGCATTTTCAATAATTGGATGGATTGGAATTAAATTTAATTCAATAATGCCCATAATGCCTTTTCTTGTTTTTGGTATTGGAGTAGATAATGCTTTTTTATTAATACATTCTTGGAGAAAATGGGCATTAATTGAACAAAAAGAATTAAATGAAAATAAAGAAAATGATCAAAAAAAGGGTAAATTTTATATTTATTAAAATTTTTGATTAAAAATAATTATTATAAGATGGTTTTAATAAACTTTTATCAATTAACTTAAATTATAGCGAGAAAATTTAATTCTTAGGGAACCTTGGAAACGGAAAACCTTTTGGACCTGAATTTTTTAACTGGATTTTTTCAAGCTCCCGAAAGTTTAGAAAAATCCCCCACTACTACTCTCACCCTATAAATATTTATCTCGTTTAATAATTCATTTCAAATGTTTGCATGATCCCATACTTCTTATTATTAAAATATATTGTTAAATTAATTTTTTTTTCATATAATTTAATTTTCTAAGATAGTAAATCAAAAATAAATTTTATTTCTTTTAATAAAGATATATTTCCACAAAGAATGGCAAATGTTTTTGAAGAAATGGGTTCTTCTATAGCAATAACTTCATTAACTAATGGAATTGCTTTTGGCATTGGTATATTCTCTCCATCATCTTTAATGTCTAATTTTTGTTTATGTACATCAATTGCTATATTTTTGGATTTTTTATTTGAATTTTTAATTTTTGCACCTTGTCTTCCTTTAATTAAATGGAAAATTGAAGAAAATGGGGAAGAAATAAATGAAATCAAAAATGAGAAAAAAGAAATTATTTTTAGTATTAAAAAAGAAAATTGGCCTCTTTTTGGAAAAATAAAATCAAAAAAGGAAAGGTATATATATAGAATTTTATAAAATATATTTAATTATTTTTAAGAATTTAAGAGAGTAAAAATGAAGTTAAATATTTTGAAATTAGTTAACTAAATAAGCTTTGAAATTTATTAGCAAAATATTAAGAATCTCCGTTTAAACAATTTAAAGAATTTAGAATTACACTTACCTATCCTGTCTGTTTTTATACTCGATAACCTTTTGACGGCAAATAAATTAACATCAGTTAAATAAAATTATAATTACAGTATTTTCTTGAATAATTACCTTAGGAAATTATTGTTTCAACCTCTCGATTGAGGGAGTAATTAAATGAGAGAGGTAATTAGTTAAGAAAATATTTAATATAAAGTTGAATTAGGATTAAAAATCATTAGAACATAGGGCAATACAGTTATAAGGGCACACATAGGCCGTTCCTTTTGACTTTATTATTACATAATTGATACAAATTAATTTTCAGTTATTCTTCATTTTCTTCATCATTTTTACGTTTTTATTCAAAATTTCTCGTCTCATTTCGAGCAAAAATATTTATGTTTGTTTTACTCTTCTTCTCATATATTTTGGCATTTTTTGGAATTAATCAAATGGAAACAAGTTTTGTGCCAGAAAGAACATTTCCAGGCGATTCTCCTTTACAAAATACAATTAAAATATTTAATAGAATTATGAAAGAAGTAAAAAATAATTAAAAATAATTTTTAATTAAAAAATATTTTTAAGCATTCCCCAATTTCTTTTTTTGTTTTTCACCCGCCAAATATTTCTGATCCAGTTGAATTATCTGATTTTAATAGAATGATTACTATTTTACAAAATTTACCAAATACTTTACATGTTCAAATTTGGCTAAATGGTTATTTAGAGGTAAATGAGAGATATTTTTATCGTTAGTATGAAAGTTCAATTTTTCTCAATTTAAACATCAGACTAAAACCTTCGATTTAAAAAATATTTTAAGCTCGAGATAAATCCTTTCTAGAAAATGAACTTTAGAAATGTTGTTCTTTCTAAAGAACAAAATTTTTTTTGTCCCGGTTCTAGTAACGGTTCCGTTCCCACATTTCTGATTCAGGAAACGGAATCGGCGAAACGTTCAATTTTTTTGGTTTTTCATCAACCGTTCATTTTTTTATGGAAATGTGACCTGATAAGAATAATTAAATCAAAAATTAATTATTTCAATTTATCTTATTTTAGTATCACAAAAACAAAATAAATTTAAATAATTCAATTAATTACCACCCATCATATTCTTTGGTTCCACAATTTTTAAATGAGAGAAGAATGGCTGATAAAAGAATTGTACAATTTAAAGATTATGGATTGTTAGTTAAATATATTTTTAAAAAGAAAATTAAATTTATATTTTAAGAGGTAATATTTCTGTTGAAAGTTTTGTTTTTGGAATATCTCGTGGTGGTAATTTAAATTGGCTTGAAAGAGCATTTTTTGTTGATAAAATAAGACATATTGTTGATCAATTTCCAAAATTTAATGTTACAGTATTTGACTATGATTCAACTATTTATGACTTGATTTTGGGTGTTAAGGTAGAATTATAAAAAAATATAACAGAAATGGGTATACAATTATAATTTTTACTTAATAATTAATTAATAGTTAAGCTAAAGTTTATTGCTAGTAAAATGCTATTTGGTACTTTTCAGTTATCTCCCCCCATTTTCCTTTTCTTCTTCTCCCTTCTTTTCTCCTTTACAAAATGTCAAAAGCAAATAATGGTCAAGGATTAAATTAATTTAAAGAGTCAGTCAATATGAGAGAGGCGTCACTTTTTTCTGAGTTTAGTACGATACTTCTGCATTTCAGGACCTATGGCCACTGAGTCTTGGTATATGCAGTAGCCTCTTCATTCATATTTTGGCTTTCTTAAAATTAAATGGAGAAAAAAGATTATAATGAAGGCCAAAATATGAATGAATAGGAGAACGCATGTACCAAGTCCAGTAGGCCATAGATCCTGAATGGTGAAGGATCTATCTATCATTGACTGCTTTTTTTCTGATTTTTTTCAAATGATTTTTAAATTCGCTTATTTTTATTTTGATAAACTTTACTTGTCTTTATTCTTTTTGCCTGAACATTATGTTTCCTTTGACCATTTGTCATTTTAGGAGAAAAGGAGAAAAGAAGGGAGAAGAAGAAAAGGAAAATGGGGGGAGATAACCGAAAAGTACCTGCTATTTTTTATATAATATAATATCTGACAGAAAGAGCGTAATTTCTGAACGAATAAAAACAAGGAAAGTTCTGACCAAAAACTCACAAACAATAAGAACTTCAATGCTAAAAACCCTGATCCTTATAGACAATCATGTATTTGCTAAATATGAACTTTTATCAGGCATAATCTGTCAGTTCTTTAAAAGAATATTCCTAAATAATCCTAACAATATTTTCTAAAAACACATATTTTTTAAATAATTTGTTTAGACTGAAATGCTTAAAGCTGTTTTTGTAACATTAACATGTATGGCTTTAATTTGTTTTTTCGTCATTCCAACATTACGCTGCACAGGAATTGCTACTTTTTCTGTTTTCTCGATTTCTTATAGTTAATAAAATATTTAAAAAAAACATTTAAATAATTAATTTTTAAAGCATTATTGGGTACACTCGGTTGGTGTGGTCAAGAGATAGACCCGGTATTTAAAAAATAAATTTAAAAATATGTTCATATTTTTCCATGTTTAATTTTTAAAGGTTACAATGATTAATATATTAATGGCTATTGGCCTTTCTGTTGATTTTTCAGCTCATATTTGTTATCATTTTTATATTTTGGGACAAAAAGAAATTCAAACAGATTCTCCAATAAAAAATAAATTTTCTGATCAAAAAGAAATGGAAAAAAGAATTAAAGAAATACTTTTAGTTGTTGGTAGACCTATGTTGGAGGTATTAAATAAGAAAAAATATTTTAAAAATTATAATATTTAAAATTAAAGGCAGTTATTTCAACAATTATTTGTATTTTTCCTCTTTTCTTTATTTCAATTGAAATTATTGTTTCTTTTGCCAGAACAATTTTATTTTTAGGGTAATTTCTTTATTTTTATTAAAATTGCCTATTTTGACATTTTTTAATTAAAAAAATAAAAATTAATTTCTAACTTTAATAGACTAATTGGCATAATTCATGGTTTATTTATTGTACCAGTTTTACTAACAATACAAATAAATGGTTTGAAGAAGAAAAAAGCTGGTAGATTTTCAGAAGGAAATTTACAAAATAATTAAATAATTTTTATTGAATATTTAAAAAAATTAAAAATATTTTTATTTTTTTCACTCGTTCTTTGTGAGAAATTTTATTTTAATTCACAGAAAATTAATACAATAAATATTATTTTATATATTTTTTGACAATTAGGCAAAATGTTTTGTTGGGAAGGTATATTTTGTAAAATTACCTGGGTGATAAAATTGTGGGGTAAAAAAGTTTAATTCAAAATCACCCTCCTTATATTCATTACCTTCTTTTCCCTCTACATTAAAAATAATTTTTGTATCACGCGCATGCGCGTCCTCGATGTTGCCCTTTAATTTTTATAAATGGAAATTGACAATAAAATTGATTTTTAAATCTTTTAAATTGCCCATTTTAAATTTATATTTCTTTAACCTCCTCACTTTCATTTAATAAAAATTTAGAATTTAAAGTACTTTTCAGAATTCTCGCACTTCATCCCCCGTTTTTAATTGTTTAATGTTTTACTGAATACCTTAAAAACTCATTAATCTGGCAGCTTAATATTGCTCTCGTATTTCAACTGATATTGAGCGGTTATTGAGGAAACAATGGAAACAAAAGCCTTCGAAACGAAAGAAAATTTGGTTTCATATCTTTTCCATTCAAAATAAAATTTGTTTATTGTTTCGATTATCCCTTATTGTAATTAATAAGTGTTAACTTCAGCGAAGGATTGGAAAGTTGATTATATAAATGCCTTTTATAAAAATAATTTTTTACGAGGCTGTTGTAAGATTGACATTTCTACTAGTATTATACTAGTAGTATAGTATTTTTGACTGATGATTTAACATTTTTAATTATAATTCAGATTAAAAAAAACTCATAAAAAGAGAAAAAACTCATAAAAAGAGAAAAAACTCAAAAGAATTTTGAGGCACTTATGAAGAGTAGGGTGCTATTCCTGCGGACTTTTTTTTGCGGACTTTTCCCCTTTTTCCCTCGCTTGCCTCCATCAATCATAAAGGATTAATTTTATTCGCACAAATATTTTTTATAGTTTACAATCTGTGAAATCAAATAATAAAAACAGTCATCTCCTCCAAATTGCTGTTTCCAAACAAATTCATCCATGTAACTTTCAAATGTTGTTTCTGCAGTTCCAAATTGAATTTGGAACTAAAGCACCCTTTGTTTTTCTGCATTTGGACTTTCTGCACACCCAACGTCCATAATTTTGTCGTATTTCTTTTCGCATTTCATTACCGCAATCACACGTTCTTTTTTTGTGAAGCATCTTAAGATCTTTTAGCCATTGCTGAAACTCTTCTTCGGGTAAATTAAGTTTAACATGCAGTCTTGTTATAGTAAAATTTTTTAACAGTTCAAGTTCCATTTTTAAGAAATAAGGATAGGCGAGTCCTTTTTTTCATTTTATATACTCGATATTAATCCTTTTTTGCCAAAGGAAAAGGGGAAAACTTCCACAATTTGTTTATGCCGTATAATCCTTCTGACCATTCCGAGGTCTTTTAAAAAAGTCCGCAAAAAAAGTCCGCAGGAATAGCACCCTACTCTTCATAAGTGCCAATTTTGAGAAGAAAATTATAAAAATGAATTCGCTCATTTTGAGTGTGGCAGCTGCTTTACTTCTATTTTTTGGATTTTTGGGAAATTTTCCCCGATTGCCCCAAAACATTTATTTACCTCCAAACGATCCTACAATGTGCATTGGGGAGTTGTACAAACATGAAAATCAGCTTCCATTGCTGCAAGGATATAAAAGTATTTATGAACCAGTAAAGTTAAAAATAAATGGAAAAGAAAAAATAGGTCAGTTTAATTTTTTTAAATAAAAATGTTTTTCCATGTATTTGGTTTTTGTTTTTATTGATTTTAGTTTTTTACGAAAAATCATGAGTGTAGTAGTGAGAATCACTACTATACGAAGCAGGATCAGAGTAGTACGAATAAAAATTGGGTTGAACATGCTGCTCTTAGATACAGGCCACTTCTCTCCAAACTGCGGCCTAATTCGCTCTGCCATCCAACCTACGGCTGATGCGAATTTGCTCTTATTGTTATTTCCAACCGCTGTCCTGCTTGCTATTACTTTTCTTTTATCTCGAACTAGTTAGCGATAAAGCTTTCCCGATTACTTTTCATTTCGTTCAAGTTTTTCATTTAGCAGTGTCCTATTTTTGACGAAAATACCAAAAAAATTTATTCCCTAAATAAAATTATTTTTTAATTTAAGCCCCATTCTACGAAAAAGACACAATAACAGATGAAGATTTCCAAAGAGTGTATAAAAGACAAGAAAAATGGTTAAAAGATTTAATGATTGGAGAATTAATATTTAAAAAATTATTATTAAATGAATTAAATAAGAAAGAAATGATTGAACATTTGAAAGAGCTAGGTATAGAAAAGGAAGAACTGATAAATGAAAAAGAAATAAAAGTTGGGGAATTAATTATAAAATTAAAAGAGAAAGAAATTGATAAGTTGATGGAGGAAGGAACGGATATTGAAAAGTCAATGACAAAAGAAAAAGTGAAAGAAGAGAAAATTGAGGAAAGATTAACGAAAGGAAAAAATGAACAAATTAAAAATATTATAGACAAAATTAATAAAATGGTGCAAAAAATTAAAAATAAAGTAAATTATGATAAAGATAAAAAAGAAGAGGAGGAAAAAATTGAAGAAATACAAACATTATATAGAAAAATTAAAAAATATAATAAAAGAAAAGGAAGAATTGTAATTGAAGATATGATAGAAATTATGGAAAAAATTAAAGACTTTGAAATTGACGAAATTGAGGCTAAAGAAATTACAAAAAAAGTTGAGGAGTTGGAGACGGAAGAAATCGTAAAAAATTTAAAAGATGAATTTGAAATTCTGATGAAAGAGACTGACATGGAAGAAATTATAGAGATTGGAAAAGCGTTGAAGATTGGAAAAGATAAAAATGTATGAACATATTTTTTATCCATTTTTAAAATTTTTATCCAACTACTAGGGTTGTCGGTTTTAGGAAAATTAACGAAACTGAAAGACAGAAATTCTTATGTTCGGTTCTTTATCTCTTCCTCTCCATATAATTTCTCTCCATATAACGAACCTCTCGGTTAAATGAAAATTATATAGAGAGTTGGGAGTACATCCACTTTCTCTATCTATCACTTCTTTCTTCTTCGCACTCTTCTGTCTATCCCTCACTCACAACGCCCTTTAAAAGCTGTTGGACCTTGAACACCCATCATTTTTTTGGCTTAACTTGTCTTCAAAAAGCCCAGCTAAGAGCCAAATGTCATTATTTATTCATTTTTTCTAGTTGTTAGAAAAAGGAAGAATTTGTATCAAAAATTAAAGAAATGAAGAAAAATGAAATTGAAAAGGAATTGAAAGAAAAATTGAGAATTAATAATGTATTGCAAATGGAAGGAAGTAAAGATTCTGAAATTTCTGATGATATATATGAAATGAAACAAAAAGTTGATGAATATTATGATAAATTGGATGAATTTCGTAAAAGTTTGCTTAAAAAAAGATATTCAGATTTGATAAGAGTTATTTCAAAAGATGAAAAGAATAAAAAATATAAAATAGAACAATTTGAAATGGAATCTAGAACTGAACGTTTTTGTAATAAATTTGATGAAAATAATGGATGCAAAATTGATTTGTGTAATTTTTATCAATTTTAGTTGCTTTAGATCAAAAAATCATTGTTAGCCGTATCTAAGCCTTATTTTCACTTTTCCAAAATTTCCGAGGTCGATTCTTGAACAATATTGGACCACAGTGATTAGTGGCTCCGGTCCTAGAACGGTAACTTTAGGTCGTACTTTATGGTAAATGGATATTGTCGTAAAATTAAGGTGATCACTAAGAAAAATATAGGGGCAGTAAGAAGTATGAGCAAAATTGAAATTTATTTATTTATTTATATTAAAATTAAAAACATCCAAAACGGGTGAATCCTCTTAGAACAATTTAAAAATCTCTTAGCATTGCTCAAAACATTTTAAGTTAAATTTAATTCAACTAAATAAATTTAGCCGAACATTACTCAAAATATGAACCGAAAAATGTATTTGGAGAAAATTTAGCACGTAGCCATTTACTTTCTAGTTATTGGAGTGAACCTGATTTAGATTTGTTTAAAGGGAAAAAAGAAGTATATAAAGGCTTATGGCATTCTAATAACAAAAAGGATATACTTCCTCATCATGATATAGGCAATGATGAACATCGAATAGTTGATCGTTGTTCGTTTTATGGGTAAAATTTATTAATAGATTAAAATTTATTTAAAAATATCGTTAATCTCCAAACTAGGGTAGCTCCCGGTCCCCGACGAATTTTAAAGCAAAAACCCTGACCCGAAGGGTTTACCCCTTCGGTAAAAGATGCACCGCTAAAGAATACACCCCTAAGATACACTCACTAAAATGTCAATAGTTAGGAAAAATTGCGATTTTTCAGTGCCTTTGTCAATCAAAAAATCCAAAAATTTCGCCTGCGGCGCTGAATAAAAGGATTTTTAGTGCCTTAGGAGCCCTACAACTTCAAATTTTTTCGCCTGCGGCGCTAAAAAAGCGAATTACGCCTTCGGTGCAAAAATTTAATTATATAAAAATTTTAATTTTTGAAAAACCCCGACCCCGAACCCCGACTCGAAAGTAAACCCCGACCCCGAAACCTGAGTTGCAGTACATTGAACTGCTTTTGAATGTTTGTTGACATTTATAAATAATAATTTTATAAATTTCATTATTTGCACAGCTAGAAATATGATTAAAAGAAGTTGTATCAATTTTACTTGTATCCAAGATTTTTGAAATTCTAAAAAATATATCTCCTTATAATATATTAATCTTGTTATTTAAAATTATTTTAGTCAATATCCTGTGTATAAAGGCCGTCCACTCAATCCAGTGGCTCGTACAGGTTTTAGAGGCCGTGGAGTATTATCTCATTGGGGACCGAATAAAGTAGTTGGAGCGATTTTATATATTAAAGATGATGATTTAAATAAATTTGAATTTCTTGGTATTGAAAATAACAAATACGAGAAAAAACAATGTAACAGATAATCTTTGAATTTAAATTAAATAAAGCATCTTGAAAAATTAAAAAAAATTTAATTTAAAGATATCACCACGCCGGGTGGTTTTGTCGATCTTGATGAAGAATTTGTAGATGCATCAAGGAGAGAATTGTTAGAAGAAGCTTTTGATCTAGAGAAAGAAAGAGATAAAAAAGAATTCGAAAAGATGTCTGAAATTATAGGTGGAGGAGAATTGGTTATATTTGGAAATACTGAACTGAATCCGGTAACTAATAATGTTTAAATTAAGATAAAGTTTTGGAGAAGGGGAGATGAGTTTGGCTTCAAAATTAATTATGTAACTAGACAATTTTTTTGAATTGCAAGCTAACAATCTCTATATTTTCACTCTAATTTTGAAGTCGGGATAACTTATAATTAGTGTGGACTAATTACTTGAAAATTAGGGAAATTCCCGGTTTGATCAGGTTATCGGTCACGCTCATAATTTTAATAATTTGTTCAATTCTTAAAAATTTTCAGCTCAATACAGACAATGCATGGACGGAATCTGTTACATACGCATTTAAATTTGATACAAAAAATAAAGAAAAATATGAATTAAAATAAGGTGATGATGCATTACAAGCTATGTGGATAGAAATTAAGCAAATTAATGAGAAAATTGACGTAGAAAGTAAATTAAAAAAATTAAAAAGTTTGGATGAACGTATAAATTATATTCTTGAAAATTTTCAGGTTAAAGTTTCTTTGAAAAAAATATTAAAAAATTTATGTCAGATATATAGCCATTAATATATTTTAATAAAAATCTTGCTTACTTTTAAAATACCAAATAATTATTTAAAAAATTTTTGAAACGAAAATTTTTAGGCCTGCTGGACAGAAAAGAAGGAAGATAAGCAAGTTAATAATGAAGAAGAGCCAAAATATTTGACTCAAGAAAAAGGACAAAATGTGCCAAAAAATGTGCGACAAAGGATGTGCTTTAATGATAAAAGTCAAAATAAAAATGAAACAAAAAAAATTTGTTATAGACTCAATGCTGAAAGAATGTTTCATATGAAAGATATTGCTTATTTTTATTTGGTTAAAAAGTATAATGAGAAAGATTTTTTAGATACCATAAGTGAAAAGAAAAAATTTAAAAGTGAGGAAATAAAATTGTCTTTCAATGAAGAGGAAGAAAATTTCATGGAAGCGAGAGAATATTTTGATAATGAGAAAGAAGATGAGAAATCTTCTTTAATGGAAAAGAAGATGAAAACAAGTATTTAATAATTTAAATTTGAAAACCTAGAAATTTTGAAAGCCTAGGTCCTAGGTGTGAAGCAGAGTTAGAATTTCTGAGCTTCACGTTATAACTAGTGATAGGTTTATATGTTGGAAGAACCTAAAAATACGTTATATAATGTCTCAATGAATATGGGTCAAAGGCATATATTTTTAATTTATGCCTCGATTTGCTTGCTTATTCTAAAGTTGAATAAAGCATGCAAGATAAGATTAACATACATCCAACTTCTTTATAGTGAACTCACTCTAAAGTAAAAATCTCTCTGTGTGTTCTTCTAATTTTCCAATTAAAATTTCTCTCTAATCCCTATTTAGTCTATAATAAACATTTCCCTTGGTCTCTTGAGTTAAATATATTTATTTTAAATGTATAGGATTTACATAATTAAGAATATGTGTTAGAAATTTTAATAAATTTCTTAAAAAATAATTTAAAAAAGGAAAGCGCAAATATCACCCTGAAGAGAAGACGGCAGAGGACGTTTAGCAAGTTAAGATTATAGAAATGTATAAAGCGTTCTACAAAACAAATTGTTGAGAAGCAACTGATTATTTTACTTTTTTTCTTAAAAATGTAGTTTATTAGAGTTAGATTTGAAAAGTCGCTCACCAATTTTTTCGTAAATTTCTAAGGCAGTTTAAAAAGAATTTATAGTCTAATTTTTAGACCCCACACTTTTTTGTTTTTAGGTCAAATAATTTTTATTAAGATTAAAAAATAGCCAATTTTCTGAAATTACTGTAAAGAAAAAAGATAAAGCTAAATTTTAAGTTTAAAGGAACTAATTACGATAAAATATGGAAGATGCCTTTCAACTAGAAATCCTTTCTTAGAGTAGTTATGTATATTTAAACTTTTTTTTACTCTTTTATTTTAAAAAATTTAAATTATATTGAATCAGTTTTAATATAAACAAAAGTAGTGATTTATTTTAAATTATTTTATGCATCTAAGAATGACCTGTTTTTGATGGGGTATTATTGAATTTTGTTGGGGTATTATTGAACGTTGCTTCGGATTTCTCTCGTGACCAATCAGAAAGAACAATTCTTTTGCTTCGATGTTCTGCCACTTTACTATATTCATTTTCCCCAGTAATGTCAAGGCGTGGATGTCAAGGAAATATTTGTTCAACTTTTGGAAATTTTATTATTTGTTTGGTCCAACCCAGAAGATCCTAACCCAAAAGATCGCCAAAAGATTGATTCCCAAAAGATCGTTTCCCAAAAAATCGTTAGAAAAAACACTCAAAAAATCATAACACAGTTAAAGAGATGGTGTTTATTAGGACATGGGCGTCTATTAGGGCATGGACGTTTATTTTTCAATGGGTCTCCTGTAGTGGGCTTGGCGTTTATTAGGTACTTAAAGTAATTTAGTTTAATTCCGGTCCGGTGCCGGACACTAATTGTGATGTTTTTCAGTCGAGTAAAAATATTTCTCAGAAATATTTTTTGTTATGCTTAGAGTCGAAAAATGTCTTTTCAATATTTTCTTAATTAATATTTATTTGTACCCAATGAACAATAAAAAATAATTTCCTCAAAATTTTAATTATTTAATTAAATTCAACAAATTTATCAGAAAATGTATTAAAACATATGTTAATTGTAATTATTTTTTATTTAATTTGTTCAGAAAATCATAACATCAACAAACTTGACGAAAACACAAATCAACATATGAATGATCCTTGATATTATAATGACAAATTTTACGTTCATCTTCCAACATTTGGCCCCTATATATCTAAAACATATTTTTTGATTATAATTAATATTTAAAATATATTAATAATTAAATATTATACCTAGACGGAGATTTTAGAAATAATGGGAAAAGTTTTTGAAAACTTTTCATAGAATAATAGTAATTTTTAAATAAAAATCATAAAATTATGAAAAAGCATATTCTAATAAAGAAATAAATTACAAACCAATCGTTGTGAAAATTTCGAAATGCCAATTCTGAATTCAATCATAGCCTTGAGTACCTCAATCGTATCTGTATCTTTTACTGTGTAAGCAGCCTTATGATTATAAATATCTCTAACAATTATTATCATTTTATTTAATAATTATAAATTAATATATTTTACAATCTAGCTGTTTATATCTAAAAGTTATTTAATTATTTTAATCCTATATTTATTAATAATATTGTTTATGGTCAACATTCGAATAATATATAGGTAGATTTAAGAAAATCAGCTTTTCAAAATAAAATTTTTTTTCTTGAAAAAAGAATTTTATCAGTTAAGAATTTTTTAAAATTAATGAGAACATAAATACATAAATGAGAACAATTTTTAATCTTTTTTACTTCACAAGTATCTTTTCATTTGCCTTCTGCAACAATTAAAATAAATCAGGGAAAAATCATAATAAGGGAAGAAAAATCATCATAAAAGATGAGAAATTTGGTCATAAAGAACTTAGTTTTACTTTAATTCTACCTTTAGTTTTCCGTTATTAGAATTAATTTTTTCATTATTTTTCATTATTATAATTAATCACTAATTGCTTACCGCAACAATTCAAATAAAAATCATAATTATTAAAAAGAAAGGGAACAACCTAATTAAGGTCACTCTTCCTTTGCCATTACTTTACTTTTTAAATGGGAAATTTAAAATTAATATGGGGAATATAAAATAGCAGTAAATATAATATGACATATTTATTATTTATTTATTATTTATTCACAAAAATGATAAAATATAAATTAATTGAATGGCCTTAACTAGTTTTACCACAAATATTTAAAATGATTTATTTGTTTATTAGGGGAAGAATTAAGTGTTTTTGCACTGTTAACAAATTTTGAAACTATAAAATTTAGAATTAAACTTATAAATTTCCCAAATTTTATTAAAAATATATTTGACTTACCCTTTACTTTAGAAGGTCATTTAAACCGAAAATTAAAAATATTTGAATTTAAATTAGATAAATAAATCAAATTATTAATTTTATATTTAATTTTATTTTTAGACAATCAATCTATTTTAAAATACATATATTAATTTTCAAAAATATTAAACAAGATGGAAATAATTGTTAGATATAAGGATGGGCCATTCGCTTTTATAATGAAAGATACAGACACTATCGAGGTACTCAAGGCTATGGTTGAATTCAGAATTGGCATGCCGAAATTTCACAAAACTTGGTTTTGTAATTTAAATTTTATTTTTATTCTTGATTTTTATTCAAAAATCTTATTTTATTAAAAGCTTATTTCATTCCTATGTTTTATTTCATTTTTAAATTTTAGAGTTACGAATATTTTTAACATTATTTCTGATAGTTCCATAAATGATATTTAATTATTACCGTAAATTTTGTAATACAGCCCCCGGTTGCAGTAGAGCCCCCCGCTTTAATTAAGCCCCCCTTTCAAGGATGGTTGAAAAATAAAGCCCCCGGAGGCTGTATTACAAAATTTACGGTAATTATAATCAAAATAATTTTTAGTTGTATGAGGGTCGATATCTAGAAAATGAACGTAAAATTTGTGATTATAATATCAGGAATTATTCAGTTGTTCAATTGGTTATGAAAATGACGGGTTGTTGATTTATGATTTTTTGAGGAATTAAATAAATGATTATTACAATTTCTTTGTTTTAATTCTTTTTCTGATAAAATTTTTTTTATTTTTCACTCATAACAGTAAGCAAAAATAATTTACTGAACTAATACTTGAATAATACCATCCAACATTCTTTAACATCAAAGCAATTTGCAAAATAACCTCCCAACATTTTGCTTAATTGGCAAAAAAAATTTTATTTTTTTAAAATTATCTGGGAAGCGCTATAAAATGCTATTTCTCAAAAAGTATAGGTGAAAAAAAGAACGGGACGGGATCCCGCAGGATTAATCCCGTAAATCCCGAAAACCGCAAAAAAACCCGGGATTTTAGGGATCCCGTCCCGTGTCGCGCTCTAATTTAAATTAAAAATATTAATTTAAATATTTTTCTTTTTAAATAATACATATTAAATTTTAAAAATTTATTTAAAAACTGGTTTTTTTATCTCTTTTATTTAAATTATTTATATGAATGACCTTTCTTGAAAAATTTTTATTTTATTTTCTTTTAAATAAATTTTTCTTTATTTGCAACAAATCTTCGCAGATTACGTAAATCAACTTGAAAGAAGAAAAATTTAAAAATAAATAAAACTTGTTTTTCTCTTTCACAAAATAATTTTGCTTTAAAAAGCTTTCAAAAAAGTTTATTTTTCTTAAAAACTTTCTTTTAATTTAATTTTCAAAAAATGGGAATTAAATTAGCTGCAACAGTTTGTGCTCTTTTAGGCTTTTTAACAATTATTGCTTGTTTATATTCTGGTACTTGGCTTTATAATGAAATGAATGAAATAAGAAAAGAATTAAATGAAGAAATGCAAAATTTTAAAGAACAATCTGATGAAATTTGGAATATTTTAATAAAACAAAAAAGAAGAGAAAAAAGAGCAGTTTATGATGATTCTGATTTAACAGAAAATAATAAAAATAAAAAAGGAGAAGGAAATGAAAAAGAAAATAATAAAATAAAAGAAAATGAAGGATTATTAAAACAAAAACAATTAATTAAACAACAATTACAACCCCAACAATCACCTGCAAATAAATGTAAATGTTCGGAGAGGAAATGCCCTTCTGGACCTAAAGGGCCCAAAGGACCGCCTGGAGCGAAAGGATTGGATGGATTACCTGGAGATGTAATTATTTAATTAAATGAGATGTCAGTGAAGGGAAATTTACTGGTGTACTAATTACTACTACCGTACTTCCTCAAATAATTACCCTGGGTAATTATTTTTTCAACCTCTCGCTGGAGGGGGTAATTATTTGAGTTTATTTTAGTTAGGGTAAATACACCTAATTGTGAGAATTATTGTTTAAACGTTTCGCTGGAGAGGGGTAATTAATAGGGAGGGGGTAATTATTTGAGTTTATTTTAGTTAGGGTAAATACACCTAATTGTGAGAATTATTGTTTAAACGTTTCGCTGGAGAGGGGTAATTAATAGGGAGGGGGTAATTATTTGAGTAAATACGGTAGTTTGTGAATTGCCAAATAAAGAACCGAATAATTGAATTTATTTTTAGCCAGGATTATCTGGAGCATCTGCAGATGATGTTCAGGCTCATGTTCAGCAATTAGATAAATGCTTCCATTGCCCTCAGGGACCTGCTGGCCCACCCGGCCTTCCTGGACGACCTGGTAATTTTATTAAATTCTATGTATTTTTGAAAGTAAATTAAAGGGCCAAGAGGAATGCGTGGTGGAAAAGGACAGCCAGGAGTGCCTGGACGAGATGGACAACCTGGATTCCCTGGCGGAGTAAAAAATATAAATAAACTAAATAGTAATATAATTATTCTAGCTTGGTCCGCCTGGAAAACCTGGTCCACTTGGAACAATTGGAGAGACTGGTTTATATTTAATATTTAAATATAACATTCTATCAAAATGTATTTAAGGCATTCCTGGTGAAGATACAAAAATATTCCATGGCAGACCTGGCTTGAAAGGACCTCCAGGCCCTATTGGCGACCAAGGTGATGTTGGGCCACCTGGCCCTGAAGGAATGCTTGGTCCACAGGGACCTGAAGGTGACAAAGGTGAACCTGGCACTGATGGGAAAAATGGAGAGGATGTAAATTTGATTAAAATTTTAATTATAAAAATGATTTTATTTTTAAAGGGTGAACCAGGTCAAGGAGGAGATGAAGGAGAACCTGGGGCAGACGGTAAAATAATGATTTTTTATAGAAAATAATCTTTTTTTTTTTCAAAAAACAGCCGAATATTGTCCTTGCCCTAGCAGAAATTCTCCTATTTTCAATGCTATGAAAAAAGAATTAACAAAGAAAGAAGAAAATAATGCTGTTGAAGGAAAAGGTGGAGATCGTCAACAATTAAGAACACAAACACTTACTTCTTCACAACAATATAAAAGAAAATTTCATAAACAATGAAAGATACAAATATTTTAAAACTATTAATGTTAAAAATAAAATATTAAGTCAGCTCAAGTTAAACTCAATATATTAATTCTTGATTCATAAAACTTAGACATTTACGTGATTTTTAATCAGATTGTTCCTTATTCTTTTATGTTTCATTGGTGACGTATCGGGCTAAATCACCTACTACGCTTAAAATGTCACTACATTAAAAATTCAGCAATACTAAAAATAATTTAGATGTTTTAATATATTATCAGATAAATTGTTTGATTTAATTCATAAATAATTAAAGTTTTGAGAGAATTGGTTTATAAGGGCTACCGTAATCCGGACTTTTCTCGACCTCAAACCCGAACCGAAAGAAGACTTTTCATGTGAAAATTTAATACAAAAATTAATAGAGTCAAATATAAGAATTATAAATTACCAAAATTTCTTATTTTATTCAAAAATAGTTTTTAAGTGAAAAAGAAAAATTAACAATTATATTTTAATTCTTACAAATTAATTGAAATTTTTAGGAAAAATTCCAATTAATTTTTTCAAAACATTTTCTTTATCAATTTCATTTTCCATCAAAATTTGTTTAATTCCTTCTTTCTTAATTGATGTAAATATTTCAATCAATTCATTTAAATCATTTTCTTAAAATTTAATTAAAATTAATTTGATAAATTAAAAATTATTTTTCAAAACTCCAATCATATATTGTTCGCTTCGCTTTTCGCTGATTTTAGAATCTTATAATCTTCCACCTTACCTCTTTGATGTTTCGGCACACCCCTTTTAGATATATTGGGAATATATTTAATATATCTAAGATATAAGCTCTAATTACCGTTTCCTACATTTTTTCTCCCGATTCCCGAAATTTTCTAAAATTTTTGACTTCCAAATCCCAATATTTAAGATTACTCGTTCCATCATTGATTTAATATTTTTAAAAATTACCAAAATCAGAATATTGAGTGTGTTTTGTAATATCATAAACAAAAGGTTTAGCTTCCAAATCTTTTCCAAAATTAGTTTCCAATGAACAACAAGTTACCCCAATATATGGTTTATAATCATCAAAATTATCATTTAATATTGCTTTACCTTAAATAAATTTTTATTATCATTATTTTATTTTTATTTAAATTATTCTAACCAATTTGTTTTCCATTTTGTGTAAAGAAAATATAAGGAAATTCTTTAGATATTTTATTATTAGTTGGTGGATAAATTAATCCACAACCAAAAACATCATTATTATTCCAATCAATGTTTTTAATATTAATTTCATCGCCCTCTTTTTGAAAATTATAACTAATTATATTATAATTTACAGTCAATAAAACATAATTATCTTCAGAGTTTTTAAGTCCAATTTCAATATGCCTATTTTTATTGTCTTCATCAATTTTTGTTTTAATTTCATAATAAAACAAAGAATAATTATTAAAATCTTCTTTTGGTTTGTTAAATGAATTTTCAGCAAATATATAAGAATATTTGTCATATCCTCCTGTAATATTTTTTTAAACAAAATAAAAATCAACTAAATATATTTACCAAAACAACCCTTCTTTTTAAACCATTCAATATATTCAATATTTGCATCATTAATTATATTAGCAAATCCATTTCCTTTAATACATTTACCAATCGGATTTTCTGTATTTATACATTCCTTTTCACAACATTTATAAAAATTATATTTAAAGTAAAATTCTTTCCATTTGTTTTCAACGTGAACAAAACACTTAAAAATAAAACTTATTTATTTAAAATAAATAAACTAACCAAACTTTTATAATCAAAATTATTTGTTTTTTCAATTTCCAAATCCAATTCGCCAGTCTTATCGTTATTTGATTCTTTAATCTTTTATAAATTTTAAAATGTTATTTTTAATTGGGGCAAGTTTCTTTACACTCATTCTTTATTTTTAATAAAGAATGCTTACGAAGGACAAATAATTTTCTTTGGAGATTTGAAATAATATTTCTTTATTTAAATACCTGTTTAACCAAGGAATATACCTATTCCATTCTTTGGAAAACATTTTATTTTTTAAAGATAATCCCGCAAGATTTCGACCTGAATCCCCATTTTTTGTTTCTGAGGAAAAAATACATATAACACTTTTTGATCCCCCGTCGGGATAGCTGGGGATAAATAGGCGAATCGCCCACTAACTGAATCGAAGGACGCTTAAATACCTAAGCTTAAATACCTTTCTTTAAAGATTTACCTTGAAAGGTTTGCTTTAACTCTTCTATAATTTCCTAAGCTTAAATACCTGTTTAACCAAAGTAATGATTTTTTCATCTTTTTGCTCAATAATTTCCTTTAAAGCAGAATTTTGCATAGCATTTTCTGTTTTTATTTCACCAATCATTTGTTGAAAAGTTTGTTTTAACTCTTCAATATTTAGATAAACTGGTATGAGTTTTACCTTCTCCTAAATTATTTTTATTAAAAAAATTCGTAATAATAAAACACACCTTCGCAATTTCATCACCACTTATTAAAATATTTTTAAAATTCCCTTCATTTTTTATTTCATTATTGGATTGCTAAAAATTAAAAAAAACAATTTTTTTAAACTAAATAATATTTATTATTACAATTAATTCATAATCAGAATCAAAAGATTTATCCTCAGTCATTGCTGAATTTAATTAAAAATTAATTTAAAAATCTGAAAAATAATTATTTAATTGTTGTGTTTAAAATAAAAATTAATACACGATAAAATTAAACAAAAATAAATTTTCAGTAAATTTATTTAGTAAAAATATGTTTGGTAAAAATTCTAAATATTTATTTGAATTTAGAAAAATTATACGAAAATAATTTAAAAATTTTTTATAAATATTTTTAAATAAATTTACTATGTACAATAAATGAAAAATACTTAAACAAATTCAACTTTTAACTGAAAATTTTTGTAAATGGAAAAAGGCCTCCTTTATAAAGCAATCTAGTTGATGTCTTTATCTCAATATAAAAAAATTATAATTGCCTGAAGCTAAAATTTTAAAAATGTTTTGTCTAATGGACAGGACGAACTCAATGCAATTATTTATTTTTACTTTTATATAACCGTAAACATTTTACTAATAAAAATTTTAACAGTAAATATTTTACTGTAATATACAAAAATAAATTTAAAAGTTTTTTTCAAAATCTATAAGAGATTAATTAATTTCACAACTTCTAAATCTCAAAATATGGACAAAAATTTGAAAAATATGATGGAAAAATGATAATATTTTCTTCCCCCTATTTAGGCATTGGGTGTTTATTAATCAAATTTTATACTGAAAACATTTATTTATAAATAGTAAACAGTTCAAAAAATAAAAATATTTAATTGCTCCAGGCAAATTGAATGTCTGGAATTTGATAACAAGACATTCAAAGTGACTTTCTTTATCTAGTTTGCTTAAAGTAAAATGCTCTTTGCCCAAAATGAAAGAATAAGGGCAAAATTTTTGCCTTTATTTTTGGGAAAGGAGATGTTGACCTGAAAGTAAGGCCTGTATAAATTCTATTTTTCTTTTTAGTCATTACTCCTTCAATTTCTCCAAAAAAATTTCTTAATATAGTAAATTAAGGTCATTTTAAATCATAAAAATAAAGCTATACTTAACGATTTAGACATAAATTTTAGGAGAAATGACAGATATTCTGTAATCGTTTCTCTATTTTAAGATCAAGATTTTCGGAAAACTATCATTTGACATCTTTGTTGTTTTTTTGATAAATTAAAAATTAAAATAGAAAAAGATCGGGAAGAGGTTATCAGTCGTTTCATTATTTTTGTTGTTAAGACTTATTTTACTAAAGACAAAATTTTAAACATTTTAAAACCAATGGGTTTGCTCAGAAAATGAAAATTTAAGATTAGTTTCTGTCTTAAATTAATCTCGATCATCCTCTGTCTCGATCTAACTCTCAGTCTTGTTCTATTTTATTTTAATAGTTAATTCATTTTTAAAGAAGGATTGTAAAGATGAATCTGAAGGTAATAAAAATTTAAAACAAGTTTAAATTATTTTAATTTAAGCAATTTATGATTGACCAAGGCAATAATTTTTTGGAACTTCAAACCAAACTATTAGATGTTGAAATGAAGATGATAAATGAGAAAGAAGAAAAAGATGCACTTGAATTAAAAGTTATTCAGATGGAAGAGAAAACACAATTGCTAGAGAAGGAATTGAGAAATGTAAGTTTAGCAAAAATATTAGGGGTTTTACTGTATAAAGTTAAATTAATTTAAATTATTAATTTAAATCCTTGAGAATTTATTTAATATCTGGATTGAGAGAGATCAATCTGTGATCTCGGTGATCCTAGATGGAAATTTTTTTAATTAATTGAAGAATAATTTTCATGAAAGGTCGAAGAAAATTCCATTGGATTAAATAAAAAATGTTAATTTACGAAACATCGTAAATAATTGTTTTCCTTTTTCATGAGATTAAGATTTAGACAGCCACACTGAGAATTTATAATAAACTTTCTAAAACATATTTTTTACCTTGCAATTTTAGAGTAAAAGCAATCTAAATGAAACTCAAGCAGTCAAACAAGTTCTTCAAAAAATGGTTGATGAAAAAGTCAAAGACATTTTTAATCTTTAATATTAATTAAATAATTTTAGTTTAATCAAATAAATCGTTCTATGGAGACAAAAATCCAACAAATAAAAAATGAAAATTCTGAACAAATTTCTTCTTTAAAGAAAATTATTCAACTAAAAGACGAACATATTAATTCTTTAGAAGAAACTTTGACAAAAAGTAATGAAGAAATTAAAATCTTGAAAAAAGATCAAGAAACCAAGAATCAAGAGGATACGAAGGTAATTTTAAAAAAATATTAGATAAGGAATGACCGGTTATTTTAAATATATTTGAAAATTTGGGAATTTTGGGCATCTTATATGTAAACTTATTATCCTCATTGAAACAGAATTACACTATAGTTTTCTCTTCCTCCTTGTCAATTTAATCCTTATCCATTTGAAAATGGATATATAATAATAAACGAAGTTAAAAATTCTCGAAAATATTAGAAAGTGATAAAACTTTAATTTATCTAAAATTATTTAGACCGATCAAATAATTCAGTCATTTGGAGTCTATCTAAATGAACTTGATCAAGAATGTCAACGAAGATTTCAAACAATTGAGCAAAATATGGGTGCAAGAAATAATAAATTAGAAACCCAAATTGAAAAGGTTTGCAAATCTTGGCTATTAGGTAATTATTAACTAATAATTTAACAGATTGATAAAATTGGATTAGATCAATCAAATAAAATAGATGAAATTGAAAAAACAATTCAAAATTTAATTGATGAAAAAGCTAAAGAGAAAGTGGGTATTTTATATATATTTTCTTTTTGTGAATTTTTGTTCATTGTCAGACTGATAAAAAATTTCAACATTTACAAATCCAACATCTTCAAACAGAATTTAACAAAAATATAAGTGAACTCAGAAATGAATTCTTTATTTTGCATCAAAATCAAGTTGAAAAAATAAATAAGGTATTTTTATAATAAAAAAAAAGAATAGAATTTGAAATTATTTGACTGAAATATTTAAATTAATAAAGATAAATAAATTTTTTAAATTAAATGCAGTTGAAGCTCGTTATAGCCGCGGGACCGTCTGAAGGATGGGGGAATAACCGTAGTGGGGGTATATCCGACTAGATTTTGGGGGAAAACCAGTCGGGACCGGCCGATAGATGGGGTATAACCGTAATGAGGGTATAACCCAGTGGGGCTATAAATAGCTTCTACTGTATATCCATTATTTGGAATTTAGAAATTCCAAATAATTTAATAAAAACTTTTGAAGAAGATCGGAATAAGGGAAAATAAATAAAAATAATTAAAAGTCCACAAACAAAGCTTGAAAATTTGAGTTAAATTACGGTACTTTCTCTCCGTCTTTGAAATATGTCTTAAGTAAAATAAATTTAAAAAAATAAATTAAATTTATTTTTAAAATATATTTTATTAAAGATGGACGAATCGAACAATTTACTTTTAAATATTATTAAATCTATGGAAGTTGAATTAAAATATTTAAATAATTCAACATTTAAAAGAGCGGTTGGGTTTTTTTTTAATTTTTTGAAAAAAAAAATTTAAGAGTTTTGTAAGTCTTGAAAATAAATGGAAATTTATTGATGATAAATGGCCATGTTGTGGAAATGCTTGTGTAAAAACAGATACTCCTAATGTTAATTGTAATGCTGGAAATGGATATATTAAATTGACTGAAGAGGGGAATATTAAATATATTAAATGTAGAGAAGGGAAAGGTAAGGAAGGTTATTTTGTGATTATTTTTATTAAATATTACTAAACAAAAGTATTAAGATAACGGGTTGATTATGCTTGGTTCCAGTTTTCTGATAAGTCGTTTCCGGTCATCAGTTCCTGTTAATGAAACTTTTTCACCCCTAACCCATAAAGACTTCAATTGATTGTTTGAAGTTGTCCGTAATATTTCAAAAATATTTTCAGAAATAGAACGTAAAAATAATATCCCGCCATTAGGTGGGACTAGGAGTAGGCTTTATATTAATTTATATTATTTTAATTTACAAATATTTTATAGCTAATAAATTTCCATCAATAACTGCTGAAAATCAATTTACAAATTGAATTTTGTCAATGGACTGTCTCTGGAATTAAGAGAAAACACAAATTTAAAGGATAAGGATGTAGAAAATAGTGAAAAATGAGGAAAATAAAGTTTTTAAATGTTGTCTAATTTTTAAATGTTGTCATAACTAGGCCTATTAAATTCAGAACCTATGGTCAGGTGGTTTTGGTTAAATGTTTTGGCTTATTCATTCAAGATATAACATTTAAAAATGTTTTATGATGTTGTATTTCGCCAGGATATTAAGAAAACCAACAGCGTATTAACTTCATAGTGACCAAAATTCATCTGGGGCAAAAATTCCAAAAATTTTGTAACCTAAGTTCCGAAAAATCTTGGCGAAAAAAAATCTAGTGACCAAAATTCTCTTTATTACATAATTTTATCTTTTCGCTTAGAGCCCAAAATTCCTCCGGAGCCCAAAATTCTAGAGCCCAATATTCCGCTTTTTTCACGTAGAGCCCAAATTTCCGCTGGAGCCCAAAATTCCGAAAAGTTGGAGCCCAACTTTCCGAAAATTCGTGGAGCCCAACTTTCCAGAGCCCAAATTTCCGTACACCAAAGTCTTTATTTGCTTTTTAATTTTTGTCGGTAATAGCTTAGTTTGCGGGCTCCATTTTTTATTTAGCATGGTTCTATAGATACTTTTTGATTCCGTACCATTTTTTAGGTTCGGGATCATCCGTCAGGTTATTAGTACTTTTTATGGTCTGTTATACGCCAATTTTAAAATCCATAAAATTTATAACGTATCAGTAAACTAATGGATTTTATTAATTTTTCCCAGGCCCTTCTTAACATTAAAAATTTTTTATCGAAATTTTTAATAAATATGTTTTTTAGTTAAGTGGGCCAAATAGAAAATAGTGAATTAGTGCCAAAATTCTCTAATAATTTTCTTTATAGGTAAAGCAATATTGTTGGAAGGTAATAATGATTATTATCAACCATATATACACATTTTGGGGTATTCTGTTGAAAATAATTTTGGAGAGAATTTGGAAACTAAGCCATTTAGCTATGATATTTCAAAACACTTGTTGGCTGAAGAATTTTATGAATTTTATTAAATTAAATTTGATTTATTAAATTGTTGACAAAATCGTTTTTTATTAAGTTTTTTAACCATTTTATAAAAATCTTAACAAAAATTTGTTTTGAAATTTTTTAAAATTTTATTTCCGAGTCTCGAAAAATTTTCCGTTATAAACACAAAGATGGGCCAAAATTTTACTAATAAACATAAAATAAAAGGAAGCATTTTTCCTTCTATCCAAAGCTCATTTATCTAATCCCTCTTCTTTTATAAACATAAAATGCTTTTCCTTTTACTCTAACAAAACATAAAGGAAAATATATTCAGCTTGTGTTCGTTATATTTTTTCTGTTTTTATTCGTCAATTCTTTTCTATACAACTAGGCAAAATCCATCAATAAAGACATTTAAAAACGTTTATATCTGTTAAAATATGTTTTTAATTTTTTGACAAATGATTATTATTAAAGCATAAAGACCGAGATACATAGGACTGATTATTTTGATTCCAAAAACCAGAGATCAGACTAATGTTTGGTCTGAAAATTTCATGTTTTCTAAAGATTCTTTCCTCACAAAAGTGTATTTCCCCTTAGTTTTCGAAATTAAGGTACTTTTGCTCATATTTCAAGAAATGTTATTAATTTCATTTTAAAATTAACATTTGACATTACTTTACTGACAATTTACTTAATTAATTCAGCAGTTGAAAAATGTATAAAAATCTTATAAGGGTATTTCATTTTATCCAATTATTCAGTAAATTTTTTTAATTAAAAATTCCTTTTAAAGAAATTAAATGTGCATCAGTTTGATTTATCTCAAATAAAAAATTTGTATAAAAATCTCTTCTAACACAATTGAAATTAACAAAACAAAATGTAAATTATCTAAAAATAATATTGAAAATCAGAATAACATCGCTATTAAATATAATGTCTTCTAATTTTAATAAAGATGGATTAAAGTAAGTTATTGTGGAGTATAACTAATTACAGGATCCGGTTATGGAAACCCCAAAAGGGGACCGTCCAGTAGGAGCTAGAACATATGGAGGATTCAATATTTATATTACAGAATTCCGGGGCTATTAGAGACTCCACGACTCTTGGTCTTGACTCAAGACTTTTCTTTGGTTTTTTTCGGTCTTGGGGTTTAGTCACGGACTATCATTGTCCAGTAGGAGCTAGATAAATTTAATATCTTTGACAAATTTTTGTAGTTTCAAGCGTTGGATACTCATAACAGGTTCAACAGACGGGTTTGGTCGCCAATTGGCACAAGAACTAGCATCAAATACTTATGAAAATTTTGTTATTATACATGGGAGAAGTGCAAAAAATTGTCAAAAAACTGTAGAGGAATTGAGAATGGAACAAGAGGAAATTGGAAATAAACGAAATAATGTTGATTTTGTAGCTGCTGATTTTTCTAAATTATCTGAGGTATTTATCATTATTTTGTGAGATAAATAATTAAATAATTTATCAGGTTTTAAAAATGTCAGAAGTTGTCCGTTTAAGATTTCCTCGTCTAAATACATTAATTGCTTGTGCATCTGTTGTTGTTCAGAGAAGAATAAAATCTCATGATGGACTTGAGCTTACTTTACAAGTAATATTTTTCTTAGTACTTAATTATTGTTTGAAGATTTCCCTGTGTGGGTAATCAACAGAGTAAATAAAATATCCCCAAGTTTCTCTTTTTCTCTTTTAGAACGAAATTAAAATTTTAAAGCAAAATTTATTTTCTAATCCCAATCCTCTACTACATATTTGATTATTTTTGAGGGTCTAGCCTACTTTTTTCAGATCAATCACCTCTCTCACATTGTTTTATTGTCAGAATTGCTTCCCTTACTTGAGCTTAATTCTCCATCAAGAATTTTAACTGTTGGTTCTATGTTACATAATTTGTATGTTTTATTGGAAATGTCCTATTGAAATATTTCACATTTTAGTAGTAGTTCAATAGATTGGAACGACATTAACTGTGAAAGATGCAATTATGATAAATTCGCCCAATATTCCCGTACCAAATTAATGAACCATTTGGCAACATTGTACATTCACAGATTAATGTTTAAGCATAAAAAACAATTTCAAGTAACTGCAAATGTTGTGGATGCAGAACAGAGGGTTGAGAAGGAGGGGAGAACAATGTTTGTTCAAATTATAATTTATGTACTATTTGATTATTTTTGAAAGCCAAAAATTTAGGGAAGTTCAAAATCTTGTAATTTTTGTACTAGTATCAAGTAATGCCAATTATTATTCTTAACATTACCTTGGATCTAACAAAAATTCATAAAAGTAATTTATGCAACCTGCATTGAATTCGATTACAACCTTTTATTTTTTAAACCCGAAAATATATTATTAATAGCTAAATTGAGAATTTTTAAATAAAAAATTTTTCTAAAAATTTTTAGTTTGCCACAATATACAAATCGTGCCCAATTCTATAGTTCATTATTTCCCGCCACATCAGAACCATATTTATATGAACATGTAAATGCATTAGAAACACTTGTTAGATTAACAGAAGATAAAGAATTTAGCGGAATTAGTGGAAAATATTTTGATGCTAATGGTAAAGAATTAAAGCTTAATGCTTCTGTTTGTGATGTAAGGGTACAAGTAAGTTTATTTTAATTATAATCAGAGAAATATTTTAATGGTTGAATCTTTTAAATATTTAAATAATTTTAAAATTTAATTTTGGCTTATTTTAGATAAAATACGTTAGTTTTAAAGAAAAATAAGCTATTACCTACCGAAGGAATATAAGTAATAAAAATAAAATATAAGAGTTGTCACAGTTAGCTTTCTCTTTTTTAGGCCTTTTTCATGGCCCCATATAAGATTCTAATTTTGAGACGGATCTTTTCCTACCAATTAGTGTTGCGCCCGAACGGCGGGTATGTCGGGGTACGGGGTTTTCGAATTGTTTCGGGGCGGGGTTCGGGTCGGGGATAATCCTGAAAAAATCGTTCGGGAACGGGGTCGGGGCGCAATTCTACTACCAATTAAAAACGTCGTATTAAAATTTTAAATTAAGGATCAACTTTGGACTGAATCTATTAGTATTTGTGAAAAAATACTTGGAATCATGCGACGAGCTTGATCGAGTATAGAATTTTATTTTATATTATTCAAAACAGTTTAAATAAAAATTTGTCAGATCTCTTTATTAAAAAATATATTTTTGTCAATTTTTTAGAATAAATTTTATTTAATATGTAAGACAATTAGGGCAAATTTAGGTCTACATGAAAAAATATAAATATTTGATTTAAGAATGTTCAGATGTAACAATTAATTAATCAGATGTAACACTGATTAATTTAAAAGTATTAATCAGTGTTACATCGAGACGTTTTTTTGACCTTAAATCCTCGAATTCAAATTTTTGTTTCATTTTGAGATTTTACCCAACTTCTTCCCATCCAGAAAATTTAAAAACTAAAGGTAAGAAAGATTAAAAAAATTCTTGAAATAAGAAACACAACAATTTAGCTCAACTTCCGAAGCCCCGAATTCATAAAAATTTTGGCAATGTGTTTATGAATAATAAAAAATTTGTAATACAGTTTTGATTCCATCTCTCAATATAATAATTTAAATAAATAATGATTGAAAATAGAAAAAATTTAAATTATATTTTACAGAAATTGATTTTATTCAAGAAAACAATTTTTAAATTAAAATAAATCAAAAAATTAACAATTATATTATTAATTTTAACAAATTAATAAACTTTAGGAAAAATTTCATTTAATTTCGTTAAAACATTCTTTTTAATACCTCCATTTGACAACATTATTTGTTTAATCCCTTCTTTGCCAATTAATGGAAACATTTCAATCAATTCATTTAAATCTTTTTCTTAAAATTGAATTAAATTATTTTTATTAAATTAATAATTCTTTTTTATAATTGGGGTGGAGAGCGGAACAGATGGGTAATAGTTAAGTTTATACCCCCTCCTCTTTTTTTCCTTCCCTCTATTTTTTCAAAAGTCTCAAAATGGTCTAAAGGATTATCCTTCTCTCTATTTCCCTTATTTTACTTCCGTGTTTCGAGACCTATAGCCAGATGGTCTTGGCCTATTCATTCAATTATTCGGTAAATGGCTAAAAATTAGGAATAATTTTTATAAATAAAGCCAAAATTTGAATGAATATCATGTACTAAGACCAACTGGCCATAGGTCCCGAAACATGGAAGTAAAATAAGGGAAATAGAGAGAAGAATAATCCTCTTTGACCATTTTGAGACGTTTGAAAAAATAGAGGGAAGGAAAAAAAAGGGGGGTATAAACTTTAATATTACCAATAGATGTTTCTCTGAATTCCTAACCCCGGCGGTTTTTCTCTCAATTCCCGATAATTTTCTAAGATTTCCGATTTCCCAATGTTTCGAACATCACTGATAGGGAGTTCAAGATGGAATTAAAAACTATATTTGGAAAAATATAGATTCTTATGGTCCAAAAAATTAATAATGTAAAAATATATTTAAGATTTATATTTTAAATATAGTTACCAAAATCAGAATATTGACTATAGTTATGTTTCGAAAAATCATAAATAAAAGGTTTAGCTTTCAAATCCTTTCCAAAATTAGTTTCTAGTGAACAACACTTTATCTCAATATATGGTTTGCAACCTCCAAAATTGTCATTAAATAATATTGCTTTACCTTAAAATAATTTTTATAATTATAATTTTATTTTTATTAAAATTATTCTAACCAATTTGTTCTCCATTTTGAGTAAAGAAAATATAAGGAAATTCTTTAGATATTTTATTATTAGTTGGTGGATAAATTAATCCACAACCAAAAATATCATTATTATTCCATTTAATATTTTTAATATTAATTCCATCTCCTTTATAATGGAAAAGACTACCAGAATTTCCACTCAATGACATATAAATACTAATATATTTAGCTTTATTTAGACCAATTTCAATATGTCTATTTTTATTGTCTTCATCAGTTTTTGTTTTAATTTCAAAATAAAACAAAGAATAATTATTAAAATCTTCTTTTGGTTTATTAAATGAATTTTCAGCAATTATATAAGATGGATGATCATATCCTCCTGTAAATTTTCAAAATAAATTTAGGTACTATCGCATTATCGGCCCGCAATTTTCTTTCCTATTTCCTTCATTTTTCCTTTTACTGAAATATTAAAACGGTTCGTAATGGTAATTTAGTTAATTTAGTTAAAAAGGCAACTTAAATTTGTTTTAAGATAATGCATGTTTTACGCGCCGAAATAAATCAAAAACAAATGTAATTTGTCGGAAAGGTTTAAAAGTGACTTTTGCGTCCCCCTTCTTCGCTTTCATTTATTCTTTGGGATTCCGTGAATTATCTTTGATTTAAAAGCAAATTAAATTTACTGCCTTTTAAATTAATTTTGATTGACCCTATACATAATGAACCTTTAAACAATTACAGTAAACGGCCAAAGGTACGGAACTAGGAAACAA